>OX328125.1:99539642-99662142 GCA_946811695.1 Gonocerus acuteangulatus | reverse complement strand
TTAAACAAAAATACGTACATACCTATTTGTTTCCCCTTGTTCTGAATCAAAGTTGGCAGAAGTTTACTGAATGGAGGAAAATAAAAAGTATATTTTTTCAGTAAACTATTAGTGGATTAAAAACTAAAATCATAAATTAAGGCCATCTTTGCTTATATTAAACTAATTACCAAACTATAAACTGATACTAAAACTAAAAATTATAAAAAACTATCAGTAAATAACGTGAGTTTATATTTAGTTAGAGTAAATTTACTTTAGTTTAGTAAACTAACATTAGTTTTGCCCAACACTCCATGCTACGCATAATGTTATTGTAGTTCTTACCTTGCTGAAGACTACACTCCCTCTGGCGGTGTCACTTCAAGGGTTTCACTTATATCGACTCTCCTTATCCAATAACATCTACCTACGCCATCTTTAATCTATATCCTCTTCTATATTTACATTATATTTCCTTTTAAGCGTGTTTTCTCCCTTCCGCGAGGGAACCCGGAAAGAAATGTCTTCTTATGGAAACACGCTAAGCCGATGAGCCATTTTCGGTATCTTTGAAGTCAGGATCGATGATGATTTGAAGAAATTTGTCAAATATTCGAATTTAATGAGTGCAACATTAATTTTGACATTCCAACGAAAAGTGCTGAAATAATTGGTAAATCGCCATCTACGCAGCTACAGAATGGAATAACTTCCTCTATTAAAAACGTTCTCCTTGAAAATCCCATTACTGCTTGTCCTATTGGCCTCCTTAGAAGTAATTACTGGTACTTATGTTAAGTCTTTACAGATATTTCAAGTTATATGAGTTGCTATTAATATTGTAATAAACTCTTAGCATTTATATTGCTTCATTTTATCACTATTCATTACTCGGCAATGTGCGGCAGTGATTTACGTGGGAATGTATTTCTTATTGCTTGGGAAAAGCAGGATTGTATGTATGCGCTATTATTTACATTAAACGTCGAAGGAAGGCTGCCTAAATTCATTTAATTATATGTTGGGTCATTTTAAGTTGGGCTTTGAGCGTTCAAGAATTTCCCTAAATTTACTATGTATACGGAAAATCGATCAGTATGTCACTATTTTTTCCTAAAATACAAAAAGTATCATTATTCTTATGCACAATGGGTACCGTATTTCAAGGAATAGTTGGGATTCATCCAAGAAGAATTGACAGAATTTCGAAAATATCCGTATTTTAGAAGATTTGGCAAGCTCTTTGGCAGCCTTCTTCAGCAATAAACGCCTAGGGGGTGGAGAAAGGCCGAGGGTATAGGTTAGGTGACCATTACTTTCTAGCCCTGCTGTAAACAAAAGAACAAGGTAGTGCGCATGCGCTGCAGTCAGCCCATGCGTGGGAAGGCCTAGCTCCCTTCCGGCCACGCCCCTTCTGGTTATTTTCTTTGCGGGCGGAATATAGTATGATTGGTCTGTTGATTGTCTATGATCTATAGATATGACTTTGGGAAAATTTAATGTAAAAATAATTTTAACGGACTTTCAAGTTCCATAACAAGCAAAATGTGCATCGCACTTTATCGCACGATCGCCTTGCCGGCAACGAGCCTGAAACTCTTTCCCATCTTCTGGGCGTCTGACAAAAATCAGAACTTCTAAGAATAAATATACATAATCAAGTGCGTACCTATGTTGCAGATTTATTCAGGAAGAAAACTGGATTTGAAGTGTATGAGGAAGTGAGCTGCATAGCCGAAGATGGTTCCACAAGAAGGGCAGACATTGGGGTCATAGATCGCCAGGCATCCACCGGAATTATTTTAGATCCAACTGTGAGGTTTGAGATAGACGAAAATCAGCCCTTATCATTTGACAAAGAAAAGAAGTCCATTAATGAAAAGTGTATTCCCTATTCTCGTAGAAATTATAATATCCAAAATTGGGAGGTAATTGGTCTTCTCTTTGGTGCATGAGGTTCCATGCCTTCATTTATCCAAAATGTTTTTAAAAGATGGGATACAAAATGCGACTACGAACCACTCGCACATTCCAACGTGAAGGATTCAATAAGAATTGTGAATCAACACCTATACGGCTGAAGAAATAAATAAATGAATAAGCATGTGAAACTAAAAAACATAATAAGAAAAATCAGAATTACATCGAACAAAAAAAAAAAAAAAAATTAATAAACTAAATCATGAAACCAACTGATGGCTTGTTGGGGATATGTATATTGTCTGTATACGTATTATTCAGAAGGTCCCAATCAAATAAATAACTGTGCATAAAATAAGAATAAGCCAACTTAGGCTCGACGCCACTCAGGCTGATGTTCGGATCTCTATGTGGAGATACTGGAAGGCGGGAGTGTGGACCTCGCTGGTACTTCTTGTACTGAGGGAGGTAATTTAAGGATACCTATAGTTACTTTAAAACTAGGAATATGCTCTGTACTTGCGACAACTCCAGACTACTGCAATGCTGGTCCGGCTTCAGCGAAGTTCGAAGATCAGGTTACAACAGTTCACAAGAAAGCGGAGGGCGGCTGGACCTGCTAGATGCCGTATCCTCTTGTACTCCATCCATAGAGTTTTCCGCGGGAAGCTCCATGAAAACTTTATTGCAGCGGTCTCCTCTTCCGCGGAAAAATATGATTTGAAAGTGCCGGAAGCTTATTATCATCCCAAGAAGAATAAATTGTCAGCAAAAAAATAAAAAAAAATCCTTTGAATGATAGGGAAGCTGTCGCCGATGTACATGACTGATTTTCATTCATAGTCTTTCTCCATTTTGGTAAAAAAAAAAAAAAAAACAGCCAAAGAGCATGCCAAAACGTTCAAAATATAGATTTTTCTGAAAATCGTTCAGTTTGTCGTAGCCTAATCGTGGCTTAACAAATTTTTAAAAATTCCTCCATTGGCACCACGCCAATGGCTATCATTCCTTCATGGTGTGCTGAAATGAAGGATGGAAACGGCATACCTAGTTGGGTTCTAAACCACCCAGATGATTTGGAAGTAGTTGAAAGGAGAGCCACGGGAAATGCAGCTTTCTCTGCTAGGAAGACCTGTGGTCAAGGAACTGGATGCATTGGGAGATCTCCATGCACGTCCACACGTCAATCTGCGTGGATCGTGAATCAGGTCGGCTAGGGGAAACCGTGCGTTCGGCCGGTTGCAATAGCAGATTTGCCCAACGCGATATTCAATGCGGTCGCACTTATCGTAATGAACTTGGAATGTATTCCTCTGTGCGGCAAGATATTATAATTATTCTGCAATGGATTATGTATGGTTTAAATTAACACGAATCTTGTAACTTGAAGAAGCTAAATTGATTTCAGAGACGACCTCTTGGCCTTCTGCTCCAATGCAGTTATTTTATTCACCTGATAGCTAGTTTTGTAATAGGTATTCTCAAAAATTCGCCTTCTCCAAACCGGATTTCCAAGTGGTCTTTGAAAGAAGTTGCCATCTGAACTGGATTTGCGAAGTATTTCTGGGTGGTTCTGCCGCAAGTTGTTGCCTGCATGATGAAGAATGTAGTCTGCAGCAGAGTTGGGCAAACGTTAGCGCGCGCTAAAAGCTGATACCTCTCCGCTAATTTAGCGAAACTGTAGAAAGCCAGCGCTAATAATTAGCGGTTAGCGGCGGCAGTGCGCTAACCGCTAATCTATTTATGAAATATCGTAATAGCTATTAGCAATTACGATATTTCATAAATAGATTAGCGGTTAGCGCACTGCCGCCGCTAACCGCTAATTATTAGCGCTGGCTTTCTACAGTTTCGCTAAATTAGCGGAGAGGTATCAGCTTTTAGCGCGCGCTAACGTTTGCCCAACTCTGGTCTGCAGTTATGTGAATTTTGATTTGGTTGTCTGTATTGATGTGAATTTCGGTAGAATTCGCTATAATTGGAGAGATTGTTTCCGTAGTTATTTGGAAAATGTTATCTAAAATTTTTTGAATTTGGATAATGTTGCTTAAAACTATTTAAATAAGAGTTTCTATAATTATTTGTATAGTAGGGTTTTCTTGGGGAATTATGGTGATTATTTCTAAATTGTTGTTAATCTGAACGAGGAAAATTATCTATCCCTCTCTATTCCGCATCAAAATTATGTTTAGGGTATGACGTTGTTCTAAATTTATTTTTTTAAGATGTAGTCATTTGTATTTGAGAATTGTTTTTTTTTATGGAAGTCCCTTAACAGTAGATAAACATTCATTTGTTAAGGAATATCTAATTTTTTTCTAATAATTAAAAATACAGTCGAGGAATGGCCATCCAGTCACCGAGAAACTGCCGAGAAGTAATGACACGGCTACGAATTGGTCATACTCAACTAACTCAGGAATACTTAATGACTAGACGTACCATACCTTCTATGTGACATATGTGAATGGGAACTTACAGTCAAACATTTACTGACAGACTGCCAAAGAAGGAACATTATGATATGCAGCATGATATGCTACAGTACGATATGCAAGAACTCTTAGGGAATGATAGCCGGTATATAAACACTGTACTGACATACTTCAGGAACACAGGACTGTACGAACTTACTTTATGGCTTCAAGCACTGTTGCCTTAAAAACATTACGTTTACACGAATATTATTTGTTTAAATTTTAACGTCCATTTATTATTAACTACGAATTTTAGGACGGGTTATCTATAGGTTACCACCCTTTTCTAGCCAGGATAGGGGTGATGCCTTTTCTTTTTTCGAAAGAAAAGCCACCGCCCCTAGTGAGAATCGAACCCACGACCTTTGGCACGGAATGTTAAGAGCTCACGCCTTAACCCTCACGGCTACCGGGTCTACACGAATATTAGGTGATATTTTCAAATGCCCAATACCTTAAAACATTCAAGCAAGTTGGTTTCCAAGTGAGACCAAAATCAGAGGGCATGGGCGTATAAAGGAAATAATTTCGGAGGGGGCTGGGAAAATTTCGGGGGGGGGCTGAGACCATTTCCGGTGTATGGAATACTAACTATTTAGATCTTGGAAGAGTTTTAGCCAACTAAAACGATATTACACCCAAAATAGAATATTTTTGATGAACTAAATGATCTTGTTTAATTTATTTTTAAGGGTTTTATACAATTTTTACCGATCAAATCAAAATTTCGGGGGGCCCATGTCAGAGGGTACTCATCATTGTGTTATCACCAAAGGAGCGGAACACTCAATAAATAAATAAAAAATGTCTATATAATTATGGGAAATATAAATTACTGGAAAACAAACCAGACTCTATAATCACAGGTTCATATTATAATTATAGATACTAATAACCAGACTCTATAATCACAGGTTCATATTGTAATTATAGATAATAATAACCAGACTCTATAATCACAGGTTCATATTATAATTATAGATAATAATAACCAGACTCTATAATCACAGGTTCATATTATAATTATAGATAATAATAACCAGACTCTATAATCACAGGTTCATATTATAATTATAGATAATAATAACCAGACTATATAATCACAGGTTCATATTATAATTATAGATAATGATAACCAGACTCTATAATCACAGGTTCATATTATAATTATAGATAATGATAACCAGACTCTATAATCACAGGTTCATATTATAATTATAGATAATAATAACCAGACTCTATAATCACAGGTTCATATTATAATTATAGATAATAATAACCAGACTCTATAATCACAGGTTCATATTATAATTATAGATCAACGGCATTAGCCACGTTCAGTTTTCTAGTTCCCGAAGTTATGCAACCACGGGGTTGGCAAATACTTGGTTGGGATACCGCCAAAGTAAACCACGTGCCGTTGGTCTTACCAAACCTAATGCTCAGATGTTGATAAGCCGTACAAAAAATGAAAAAAACGTATGCTTAATGACACACACAAAAAAAAACCGAGGAAAATACCCTCACCAAACCCAAATATTTATCTATTAGCCAAGAGACATCCTAGTTTAATTGTAATTAACAGCAAGAATTCTTCTATGAAAAATTCTCTAATTAACATTTAGGCCTCATACTCTGCAAGTTAGGTTGTGGTTACGAAAACTAAACACAGAGGTACCTTTTTCGAAACCGTAAGCTCTGACAGTAATTATTCTCCATGTTAAATAAAACAAGGTTTCTGAAGGTATTTATTAAGATGTAGGCCCATTACAACCTTCAGCGAGCTGACAGATGCCCTAAAGTCACGGAAGGTGCTAGGCCAGGTCATTACCATAACATCTGGATAACATTTGCATTGGTATAATTAAACATCTAACAATAGAAAGTGGGTAACTACATTACTTCGGGAAGTGCTAATCGGTTATTCTGAAGTACTACTTTATCATGGAATTCCTCCCTGATACAATACCTTAGGTATGGTCGGATAGATAACAATTTTCCGATTGCCTATGGAAAAAAAAAATTCTACTGTTGCAAATAATTTTAAATCATTTATATCAGTTATCAGACTACTTGTTATCTTGTAAGCCGAGAGAAATTAATTCAATGTTAAAGTACAATAGTATTGGTTTTTACCAGTAATTTACCCCAAACTGGGAATGTTGATATGGGTAGTTTTCAGATTCATGTCCTTCTCTCAGAAACTGCATCACTAGTTCTTGGCAAAACTAACGTTAGTTTACTAAACTAACGTTAAGTCATTCTAACTCAAAATTAACTCACGTTATATTTTTAGTTTTAGTTTAGGTTTAGATTTGTAAAATTATTAATCGTGTTAATTCATAAAAATGATTTACATTTCATAAAATTGGATTCTGTTGGAGTATTTTCTTAATAAGTAGTTGTATTTAGTTTTAGTATCCGTTTTTAGTATTTAACAGCAAAAGTGACCATAGTTTATGATTTTAGTTGTTTAGTTTTAGTTTTAATTCACTAATTAGTTTATTGCATACTTTGATTATGAACACGGTTGAGGTTTGCATGAATTTTTGTTTAAATAGTATTTATTTATGAGCTATAATGAGGAAAAAATGAGGTTGCAACTAAAACTTCAGCCTATTTAAACCTAAGTTGTATTAGGTTTAATAATTTACTTAATAATCGAAATAACACATGATTTACATTAATTCAGGATTGAAATGGGCCCATAACAACATCGGCCCTCTGCCGTCAACCACCGACAGGCCAACCGAGATTCTGACTGGCCAGGACTACCGCCAGGCACACCTACACCGCTTTGGCTTGGCAGAATACGAGACTTGCCTGCTCTTTCACGATGGTACTATGAATGGGGACCACAGCGCTGTCTGTTCCGAACTGGATCTCCAGCTTTCTATACTTGGTCAACGCCAGCTTTTATTGGGAGGCTCAACGCTTATCAGCCAAGAGGCTCAATAATTAATTTTTTATTTATTCTTATTCAGTAGTAAACCTAACTTCTAATTTACTGATTGAATAAATTTTTACTACAAATATTGTTAGTAGTTGGGCATAATATCTACCGAGTTTCATTACAAGAATGTAAAAGTAACGGCCAATGAAGGCAAATTAACTCCTCCTTCAGATTGACCGATTTTAGTTAAACTCTTCCAATCTTTTGTTCTGGACGTTAGAGGCACACAGAATCATATGTGTGTGTATGCAGAATCATATGCAAATTTTAACATTGGTCATTTTCGGTACCTACCTAGTTGGTTAAATCAATGGAAATTTTTCAAAAGTTCTTTTATGGGTTTAACCTCAACAGCTGAATGTTTTTGAGAAGTGCTAAAAATGTAGCTCTTAGTTGTTATTCGATATTCGTTGACATAAAGAATGGACTTACGTTTTCCAGAAAAGAAATTACATCTTATAATACGGCGTTCAAGCCTATTTCCTTATATTCAATCAATCTTTTTTGATCAAGCTGTTACCCGGCGTGCTATGCTACACCTACTTTCTGCATCTATAAAAGAAAAAATAAATTTAGAAACCAAATAATTAATATTAAAATCTAATGACGCAAATCTGTAACTATTTGGGTTCATTGTTTCGAACTCGTGATCTCCGAACTGTGAGTCATAGACGATTTTAACCTAGCCTATGACTCTCCCCGTGTGAAGACCTACCTGTGTGCCACGTTTGGTCAAAATCAGCCAAAAGGTGTGAATTTATATAAGGAACAAGCATACAGACAGACAGCTGGTAGACGTTTTTGACTTAGCCTACGAGACTTTCCGGATCAAGACCTAACTGTAAGTTTGGTCAAAATCGGTCAAACGGTGTGGATTTGTATAAGGAACAAGCAGATGTACTGTCTGTTTATCTGTTTGTACAGACAAACAGATAAACAGACATATATGTGATTTTTATATATATAGATATAGAAGATATCAAAGCTCATGGAGTACCTCAGGAATGTTTTGTAAGTCCATTTTCTTTTCATATTTGTACTTAGGTATATCCATAAGTTTTTATGCTTGATAATGCATTCAACTTATTACATCACTATGCAGAGTTGTACATTCATACTCATGCTGAGAGTATGAGATAGAATTGTAGAACTTGTTCCTATTCTGAGTGTAGTAGTGAGTGATCCATCTAATGTTTTTCTTCTGTACCCAGACCGGTTTGATACAGCCCCGACCTACCCGATCCGTTCTCAGCCTTCTAGTCCTTTCTATATCATTTACTACTTCCTTGATCATCCTGGCCTCTGAGAAGGTAATCCTGTTTATTCTAATGAAGTGATGTTCGATGTCATCTTGTACAGTATGTGAATTCCCAAGTATTGTTACTAGTGACCGAAGATTTTTTTTTTTTTACTTAACTGTATATGTTTGTCTTCCAAGACAAGATATAAGGTAAAAATACTTCACTTCAGTGGGCTTTATAGCATAAACTATAGCAATTCTAAATAGGATAAATAATTCACTTTAGAAAGTTATATATAGGTATAAACTACAATAAAATACAACTTGAGTCGCTTAAATGATATGTACAAAAGGAAGCCCATATTGGAGGCTCCAATGCTACAAACTACATTAATTAGACCCGCAAACATAGACCAGGTATGTCCAAACATTGTCTATGTTTGGACATGGCCCTTCTAACAGTTTCACCTTCCTGCAGTTAGGCTGGGTATTTCGATTACTAGTCTCAGTGCCCCAAAATAGATGTGAAACCGGTTGGCGTGGTTTTAATGAAAATTACTAACATGTAAAAGTGGTTTTGATTTGTACCATTCGGCCTATTTTATAAATTGAACTCATTGAAGAGTTCCTAAACAACTTTTACTCTGAAAACTTTTTATTTTTTTTTTAACTTATAAAATAAAATTACTTTTTTTAAAGTTAAATTTTAAATTTTTAAGGTTTGTATGGGAGAATGAGCAATAATTACACACACAAAATGAAAATAAAACTACAATATCCTCTTGTAAGTGTTCTGCAATAGAGAACATGGGCTTATGTAGAAAATAATTTCTAATTTCGGGAGATGCTGGGAAAATTTCGGGGGGGGGGGCTGAGAACATTTCGGAGGTATGGAATACTAACAATCTAGAACTTGGAATAATTAGCCAATTAAAACGCTATTACACCCGATAAAATCTATTTTTTCTGAACTAAGTGATCTTATTTAATTTATTTTTAAGGTTTTTATGATACATTTTTCCCGATTTCGGGGGGACGCTGGAGCCCCCCTTATATAAACCCATGATAGATAACTCTTGAAAGTTGCCTACTGGCAGACAAGAGAGTATGAATACACCTGTATCTCCTAGCTGGTCCTCCCATTCCCTTCCTATCTCGTTACAGGTACAGTTACATACCACTAACTCTCCTTTCTCTCCTCTATACACCTTTCCGTTTCTTATTTACTACTTATCACTCCCTTATCAATACCAAAGGAAATGGCGGGAAATGTAAGGAAAGTGCTAATAGTCTAAAAACGCATCCGAAAGTATAAGATTCAGCTCAAAAAGAGACTATAGTTTAGTTATTTAAATCTAGTTTGGGGCTCCTTCGCTCTAACTTGACGGTTTGAATTAAACGATGCGTTTTAGTTTTAATACTCATTAGGGGGGTCTCTTGTAGTCTAGTGGCTAGCGCGCTGGATTCATAAGCGGGAGATGGTGGGTTCGATTCCCACCTCCGGCAGGGATTTTCTCATCTCAAGGCTCGCTGGGAAAATTCCTCGCTGCACCCTGGATATCGGCGCTAATGACCTAGAAGTAGATGCGCCGTAAAAAAAAAAAAAAAAAAAAAAAAAAAAAAAAAAATACTCATTAGGGATCATAGCACAAGTCAACAAATTTTAACTGTTTGGAAATGACACGGAAGTGAACCACCATTTAGTTGATTTTGGGTGTACTGAATCCGAATCTGACATTAGTTTAATCTCTATACGTCAAGTTTTTTCAAATATAGGGCTTTTAAGTTGTTTTTTATAATAATGAATCTTAAAATTTGCTCTGTCTACAGAAATTTTTTTGGCGTTCTGGTTTCTATGATTTTTAATGCTTTTTGCGGTGGAGAATACGAATATGAACATGGATTTCTGATAAGTTGTTTCGTTTTTGTAAAAAACATACTTTTAACAAAGAAACATGCAAAAATGCTGTAAAATGCCCATTTTTCACAACTTTAAATTTTTTACAAAATATAAAATTGATAGGAAAAATCTAACTGTGAATTTGGATTCTCCATTAAATTTCCTTTTAGAAACAGCTATTAGAATTTTCAAAATTACAAACATGAATTGGTAAAGAAATAGTATCCTGTACGGGAGAAACAGGCTGATTCTCCGCCTACAGGGCCCAGCTTCATGTTTCTCAATCCTCAGCTAGGTATACTCCACATTCCATGTAAAATAGTATTTTGTTGTCCTAATTCTGATAATGTTAAATTGTTAACTCTGCAAATTTACCGAGATGAAGGATTTTTTTTTATTAAATTGACTTAACAGCATGTTCTTAATGTGGATTTCTCGATCCATATAATTGTATAAGGAAGGAACTATGTGCTCTCCCTATAAATAACGAAAATAAGACAGTGTAAAATTGAATCATGTCCGTTTTCATTTGTGGTAAAAGACGCCATGGGGAGGACTGGGTTTGATTTAACTCTGATCAATACTTCCAATTACCTATCAATGCCAATGTGAAAATTTTTCTTTAAACTGTTTCTATAAGTAACGAAGAAATAAATTTTAATAGTTCAAAGTTATGGAAAATTTGCTATCCTGAAGTATCACAAGTATGTGGCATGGGGTCCTTTAACCCCGTGGTACAGATGTGTGTATATATATATATATATATATATATATATATATATATATATATATATATATATATATTTACCTTCTCATTGCTGGGACCTTTTATTGATGATCTAATTTTACTGACTTAAATGCCTGCACGAATATGTTTGCAAGAAACGGAAGATTTTCAATGCAAACATAACCCCAATGTCCAAAGAAGCGACAATCAGCGGAAGTTGCAATCAACCTCTTCTTTTGGACTTCTCTTGTTAAGAGATTTCTAAATACTCGATACCAGTTTTCCAGTTTACTAACATAAGCCTCTGGATGTGGTTTCACTGGATTTCCCTCGAAACATTACGCATACACAAATTTAGGATTCATGTTTGGGTATTATTGTTTAAATTGTTATTTATATGGGCTATTTAGGCATTAATTCATTCTGGTTTTAATAATAGTTTTTACTTCAACAAAAAAAAAAAAGTCAGGTAGGATCTCATAAAACATTTTTCTGAAAAAATCTTGGTCTTGTTCATTTATTGGTTGTTTATCATAAAAAAAAGGTCTTGCCTTTTAGGATTAGACAATGCTGAGGGATGACAATGATTTTCTGCTGATCATGTAGAGATTATGTAATAAGTTATGATATAAAAAGGCATGTTAATAATTGAGGGCTGGTATTTCAATGAGACAAAATCGGCCAAGGCCTTTGGAGTTTAGGGTTGGGCTATATAGCGTGCTGAACAATTAAAATCTTAGCTAACATATATTTCATTGTCAGCTGATCTCTCCTGTTGAATTCTTGTAAACAACAACTGTTTATGGATGTTCAGTTCTCATCATTTCCTATCATTTTTACTTGTATAATTTCTGTATACTTGAGTAAAAAATGTAATCAGTCATGATCAAATTAAAAATTGAATAGTATCTGAAAAATATGAAGTCAAAGCAATAGTAGGATTTCTGCTTAGAAACCAAAGAGATTTTTTGGTTTCTCTGACAGCAATAATTGCGGCCGGTATGGGCGAATAACTATTTTGGGTCCGGAGTAAATCCCCCCTCCAGATGAACCAATTTTGCTGGTTAACGAACTCGTTCAGTCATATGCTGTGGGAATACTATATACCAAGTTTCGTGGCGACAAAACAAAAAGCTCTGGTGTATATAGTGTTAACGATAGTTCATGAAATTTTACATTGGCATAACTATTGAATTTATGAACCGATTGACATGAAACAAACGCCAAATGTTAAGTGACGCTTACCACAATATATTAGTGAAAACCGCAACTAAATCGGATAAGCCGTTTTTGGGATTAGCGCGCACAGACAAATAAAAATCATTGTTTTGGTTACTGTTGAGTTGATAAATGTCCCAATAATATTTTTTCCCATACATCTTCCATGCACAGACAGGGATCCGTTAGAGTTTTATATTTTTTCATTTAAAGCCTATGCTTACAACAAATGCGGACCGACATGCTTCTAACAGAAAAGTCCGTCACGCAGGAGCTGCATAACTAAGCACTTTCCTCAGAATTTGGGTAGTGTAGACTACATTACTGAATAATTTGCTGTAAATAACCTATATAAATAAAATAAAAACGTGAATAGTTCTGCTCATTTACATTTCTTATGAGGTCTGTTGAATTATTAATTTTGTAAATAATTTGCTTCCAGAGTTATGTTAATACATGATACTGTACTACTTAATAAATACACAAAAACTTCACATTCCGTCTTTTGATCTGACGCAGGAACAGGATACAGTTCCCATAGTGGGAGATAGCGCTCCTTGTAGCGCCTTTGCGAACCTACGTCTGGCTGGCTAATTGTAATGAAACAGACTTTAAAGTAAACCCTCCTTTCCAATAGACCGATTTACTTCATTTTTACAACACTTCTTTCTCATGAGATACCCACGACGCATACCGCATTTCGTTACAATACAGCAGAAATTACGACCGTTATGAGTATATTAGTACTTTAGGTCCGGAGTAAACCCCCCCTCCAAATAACCCGATTTAGTTTATTTTTACAACCCATTTTTCTCTGTTGATTACCACCACGAATACCAAGTTTCGTTGAAATGTAACAAAAATTACGGCTGGCAGTGGCAAATTGGTATTGTGGGTCCGGTGTAAACCCCCCCTTCTAATGAACCGATTTAGTTTATTTTTACAACGGAATTTTCTCTTTAGATCAAAATAACGAATACCGAGTTTTGTTGAAATATAACAAAAACTACGGCTGGTATGGTCAAATTAGTGTTTTGGGTCCGGGGTAAACCCCCCCTCCCGGTGGACCGATTTTGGTGGTTAACGAACTCGTTCAATCGTTTGCTATTTGAACGCTATATACCACGTTTCATGAAGAAAAAACAAAAACTCTGGCCGCTATCGTGTTAACAGACACATATATATATATGCATATATATATATATATATATATATATATATATATATATATATATATATATATATAGATATATATAAATTTTAACGGGGGTCATTTTCGGTGTCTACTAGGTAGGATCGATAAAGATTCGAAGAAATTTTTCAAAAATTCCGTCATGAGTCCAACCTCAATAGCTACTTTCCTTCGGAGGACTTTGACGTATGGAACGCGGTTACAAATGCCCAAGCATTGCTCTGCTCTTAACGATGGCCGTTCTGACCTTGACGTCTTGTTTAGTTATCGTCATTTGTATGCAGGACAAACACCTAAGGTGTTGTTCTTTTTACAAGGTTGACGTCTTGTTTAGTTATCGTCATTTGTATGCAGGACAAACACCTAAGGTGTTGTTCTTTTTACAAGGTTGACGTCTTGTTTAGTTATCGTCATTTGTATGCAGGACAAACACCTAAGGTGTTGTTCTTTTTACAAGGTTGACGTCTTGTTTAGTTATCGTCATTTGTATGCAGGACAAACACCTAAGGTGTTGTTCTTTTTACAAGGTTGACGTTTTATGGTCTTTCTCCGTCGGTTATAGCTTTTTTTTATCTTTGATCTGATGAGTCTTTTGAATTACTGGGGAAAAATGTTTCAGGTTTTTTTTTTATCCTTTTTTCTTTGAGCTTGCCTAGACACAAGAATGTCAGTTTATGGAATAGTTGACAAACATGAAAAGCAGTTCAATCACGCGGGACATTGTTGTCTATTGTAGTTGTAAAAAGTAATGATTAAAAATGTCATTGGAAAAAATAAAGAAAAAAAAATCAATTCATCAACTGTTGTTATAGATGAAATGTATTCAATAATAATAAAATCAAAGAAACTATCGCTTCGATTGTGGAAATGGCAAAGTTATAGTTTATATGTTTTTCGTCCTTAGATTTGGCTAATTAATGAGAAATATTAAACACTATCTCCCTTACATGACCTTCCAAAGCATTCACTAGTCTTAAATGAGACTTACACGTGAAGTTTCCTTCTCGTAAAGTGGCTTACATCTTGGACTCTCGCGCAGGAGATGGGTGTTCAAGTCCCATCTGCAGCAGGAATTTTCTCATCTCAGGGCTCGTTGAGAAAATTCCCTCAATGCACCCCAACGGCCCATATGTCGGTTTCCCTCCCACATATTCGTGCTTGCGCAATTGAACTATTCCGTCTACCTGCACGGCCTGTACGTGGGACCAGCAATTCAAAGGAATGTACCGGCACTTGCACTGCTAACATCTTTAGTTCCTTTCCATCCGGATTAAAATGTTCCTGGAAGTTCGTCAAGTCTCTAAAACTAGAGTACCAAGATTATCCCATAATGCCATGACTCAACCTCGCTAAATGAGAGCAGCTGTAGGCCGCACGCCCCCTCCGACCCACGCATCATCCCGACTGCAGCACAATGACGGGGTCAGGAAGCGTGTGGGGACCTGAGTTAGCTCATGTCTAAATGGTGCATGTGCTTATTCTCTCAAGGTCCTGAAACAAATTGCTATATTTTTTCTCGAATATTTCTTATGATAATACAACCTAGAATAATTAAAATGCTCAGTTCCAAAGGTGACTAAGCCACAATTAGAACAAACTGTGAAAATTGAAGTTAAAAAGAATCTGAAAAAAATTAGTGTCGGTGACAACAATTATTTTAATAAGTCCATACCCACTTTTGTCTGTAGTGGCTTTGGTTGCTGTATATATAATTTTCCATTTTTTTTTGTGTCTGAAGATGTCGGCAGGACTTATTTTCGCATTTTTGAGGTCCTTTGGAATTTCATCTAGCCAAGGTGTGGCGTTCTTAATTGACGTCACGTAATCTATTGTTCTTTTCGTCAATCGATTTTTTAGTCGTCGGCTAGTAAAAGTTTTTGCATAATAAAAATATTTGCCTTTGAAATGACCCTGATTTTGCGCCGATAGGGTTCATAGGCCCCGGGTTCGTGGCGGTCCTCAAAACCATGGAAGCTTTAGTTATTTCTTCTTAAACCACTTCATTCGAAATAAGACCTCCAAATGCCCTTAACCTGACTTGATGTTGTCAGGTTAACATATTGATACATATAAATGTTTGTATGGTGTCTTTGGAAAAGGCCACTTTTTTATTTTGTGTGCCAGTGTTTAATAAAAGTACATTTTATGTTTAGTAAAAGTACTTTTTATAACTAAAATTAGTTTTATTTTTCCTACGTTTCGGCTCGACCCACACGCCTTATTCAGGACTAAGGTGGGATTGGAGAACAGCTTCGTTTCACAGAAGCTACATTTCTGGAATTATCTGTTTGAATTACAGTAAATTATCATTTGAAGTCCGTAAATTAACTTAAGCTTACTCCTCTCCAGGGCGATGGACTTAGTGATATGCGTCCCAAATTAGACAATTGGCTTCCCTCAGGAGAATATGACTGATTTATGATCAGTTATCAAAATATATTAATTTCTTTGAGCTGAACCAACTTGCAACTTTGCTCTCTAAATCATTCTATTTGTTAATAGGAAAGCCTCTAAGGATCGAACAAGAAAGGAACGATAGTAAAACTGAATTTATGCCCGCCTCCACAATTGCCTTCTATAGGGGCTGGGTATGAGGGCTCGCCTCGTTAACTAGATCTAATTCATGAGATATTCTGTGTTACTATCATGGAGGTTCCATATATTCTATATGAATAGGAAGGTCTAGCAACAAGCATTCCACTCCTTCAAGGCAGAGTTTTATATGACTCAAGGTGGTTTAACAGTGTTCCTATTGTTTTGAGGTCCAGAATCACCTAAGGAAGTTTGAGGGTGGTCTAAATTATTTTAACGTGTTGAAATTTCAAAGTTTGCTCAACGTAGTGGCTCCTGTCAGCTCGGAAGAAGTGGGTTTGTAGTTAAGTACAAGAAAACGTAAGGATCATTAGCACTTTCCTCCGAAGGAAAGTAGCTATTGAGGTTGGACTCATGACGGAATTTTTGATAAATTTCTTCAAATCTTTATCGATCCTACCTAGTAGGCACCGAAAATGACCCCCGTTAAAATTTATATATATCTATATATATATATATATATATATGCATATATATATATGTGTCTGTTAACACGATAGCGGCCAGAGTTTTTGTTTTTTCGTCACGAAACTTGGTATATAGCATTCAATTAACAAACGATTGAACGAGTTCGTTAACCACCAAAATCGGTCCACCGGAAGGGGGGGTTTACCCCGAACCCAAAACACTAATTTGACCATTTCAGCCGTAATATTTGTTATATTTCAACGAAACTTGGTATTCGTAGTGGTAATATAGAGAGAAAAGTGAGATATAAAAATGAACTAAATCGGTTCATAAGGAGGGGGGGTTTACTCCGGACCGACAATACCAATTCGCCACTAACAGCCGTGATTTTAGGTATATTTCGACGAAACTCGGTATTCATAGTGGTAATCCACAGGTAAATATGTGTTGTAAAAATAAACTAAATCGGTTCATTAAGAGGGGGGGTTTACTCCAGACCCACAATACCAATTCGCCACTACCAACCGTGATTTTTGGTATATTTCGACGAAACTCGGTATTCGTAGTGGTAATCTACAGGTAAATATGTGATGTAAAAATAAACTAAATCGGTTCATTAGGAGGGGGAGGGGGGTTTACTCCGGACCCAAATTACTAATATACTCATACTGGTCGTAATTTCTGCTGGGTGAACGTGGGTAACTCATGAGAAAGAAGTGTTATAAAAATGAGCTGAATCGGTCAATCGGAAAGGGGGGTTTACTTTGTAATATATTTCAATAGAAAAGCCAGCCAGACATAGGTTCACAAAGGCGCCGCAAGGAGCGCTAGAGGGACTGTATCCGGTTCCTGCGTTAGATCAAAATACGATAATATGAGGTGTTTTGTATTTATTACGTAGTGTAGTAGATACCATGTGTAAACATAACTCTGGAAGCAAATTAATAATTTATCAGTTACTCATTACAAAATTAAAAGAGAACTATTCATGTTTTTATTTTATTTGTGTAGGATATTTTAAGCAAATTGTTCTGGAAAGCAGTCTACACTACCCAAATTCTGAGGAAAGTGCTTAGTTATGCAGCTCCTGCGTGACGGACTTTTTTAATTTCATATTATGATGTATGAATTTGGAAGGAGTCAAATTAACCAAATATTAAAGCATTTCTCGCTGTCGATTCCTACCTCAACGTTCTTCCTGACTCATATTAGCACTTTCCTCCGAAGGAAAGTAGCTATTGAGGTTGGACTCATGACGGAATTTTTGAAAAATTTCTTCAAATCTTTATCGATCCTACCTAGTAGACACCGAAAATGACCCCCGTTAAAATTTATATATATCTATATATATATATATATATATATATATATATATGCATATATATATATATATATATATATATATATATATATATATATATATATATATATATGTGTCTGTTAACACGATAGCAGCCAGAGTTTTTGTTTTTTCGTCACGAAATTTGGTATATAGCATTCAATTAGCAAACGATTGAACGAGTTCGTTAACCACCAAAGTCGGTCCACCGGAAGGGGGGGTTTACCCCGAACCCAAAACACTTATTTGACTATGTCAGCCGTAATATTTGTTATATTTCAACGAAACTTGGTATTCGTAGTGTTAATATAGAGAGAAAAGTGAGATATAAAAATGAACTAAATCGGTTCATTAGAAGGGGGGGTTTACTCCGGACCCACAATACCAATTCGCCACTACCAGCCGTGATTTTTGGTATATTTCGACGAAACTCGGTATTCGTAGTGCTAATCCACAGGTAAATATGTGTTGTAAAAATAAACGAAATCGGTTCATTAGGAGGGGGGGTTTACTCCGGACCCACAATACCAATTCGCCACTACCAGCCGTGATTTTTAGTATATTTCGACGAAACTCGGTATTCGTAGTGGTAATCTACAGGTAAATATGTGTTGTAAAAATAAACTAAATCGGTTCATTAGAAGGGGGGGTTTACTCCGGACCCACATTCCTAATATACTCATACCGGTCGTAATTTCTGCTGTATTGTAACGAAACGCGGTATACGTCGTGGGTAACTCATGAGAAAGAAGTATTGTAAAAATGAGCTGAATCGGTAAATCGGAAAGCGGGGGTTTAATTTGTAATATATTTGAATAGAAAAGCCGGCAGACATAGGTTCACAAAGCCGCCGCAAGGAGCGCTTTCTACCACTAGAGGGACTGTATCCTGTTCCTGCGTTAGATCAAAATACGATAATATGAGTTTTTTTGTATTTATTACGTAGTGTAATAGGTACCATGTGTAACATAACTCTGGAAGCAAATTAATAATTGATCAGTTACTCATTACAAAATGAGAACTATTCACGTTTTTATTTTATTTATGTAGGATATTTTAAGCAAATTGTTCTGGAAAGCAGTCTACACTACCCAAATTCTGAGGAAAGTGCTTAGTTATGCAGCTCCTGCGTGACGGACTTTTTTTGAGATCGATTCATTTATATTTCTACCTTAAATATTTGATTAAAACTTTTGTGAACTGTTTTTCTGGAACGCGAAAAGCAAAACGGTACATTTTCGAATTGGTCTCCCAACTTGGGTCTATCGAATTTTGCATACCTCCCACTTATGCTAAATGCGATAACAGGACTAAAGTAATCAGTATTATGACATCATAGATTTGTTTCTTCTTATGCAAATAACATTTTGCGTTTAAACAGGCACAGCATCGAGCACGTGTTCAATATATTCCGTTGTTACGCGAGTGCAGAAAGCCGAGATTTGTCTCAGAGTTGTTGATGATATTTTTTTTCTTTTTTTTTTTTTAATTTACTTTCCGTAAAATAGCCTCGCACTAAACACCATGAACATTTTTTATTCTAGCTTAAAGTAAACTGTAGATTAAAGCCTGCAAGGTTAGCTGCAATTATAAAATGCATTATTGAAGAACATGAACAAAACTCTGATCTAGGTGGCGCTTACGTCTGCGTTCATTCTTTTTCAGCGCGTTTCCACCCTCCCTCCGTAGGGAAATAAGTAAATAAATAAATTCGTGATTTTCGTTCTATTTTTGTAAGTACTTGACTGTCAGTGCTAATTTGTATGTTTTTGTTTGGAAGTGTATAAAATTGGTTTATGAATCAGCATTCCATAGAGTAAACATTCGTCCTTGCTATCCTGAAGCTCTTCTAGAACTTTGACTTCGATTTCCCAACATCCGGAATTGGTGATTCGCCCTTACTTTTCCAAGGTCCTGAAATAAAGTAGTGAGTTCCGAGGACAATTTTGGCCACTTTTATTCAGTAAAAGTTCATTATGTTTCGGTTGTATCTCCTGAATTTATTTATTTATTTAGGGCTTCGAAACTTGTCATTCAGCCCAGCCTCCACCTTGGTTGTTTTCTAGTATGTATTCACCTGTAATCAATAAAAGATACGTAGGAATAAAACTGGAAACAAAATATTAATTACACTGTTCTGCAAAAAAAAACTTTTCTCCCCTCCCTTGAACAATTTTGCCTGTTTCTCATGTTTTCAGGTGTGCTGAGTCTGAATCTGAACTCAGAAAAATTCTATCACCCTCTGATTTTGAGAGAAAAGAGGAGAAACTTGGAAAAAATGAAAAATTGTATTTGAAAATTATTGTCTTTATTATAACAGATTTTTTTTTCTTTTTCAACGGTAAAATATAATTAATTGAATCCTGCATGCTATCAGGTATAATACTAGATATGACACAACTCAAAAAATATACACACATCGTCAATGAGAATTTTTTTTTCTTTTGTCCTCCTCTGTCTCCCGCTGCAGTGTCCAGCAGTAATCCGCCAGCATCTTCTCATTCCATTTGCCAGTATATCTTTTTTCCATTCTGGATATGTCTTGGTGGAATCGTTCTCCATGTTCGTCCGAAACTGCACCCAAATTTGGGGCGAAAAAGTCTAGGTGACTATGCAGGAAATGTATTTTTAAGGACATATTGCATCCCAATGTTTTATATGAAGTAAGCAGTTCTTGGACTATTTTTCGGTAGTCTCTAGATTTTTCGTTTCCCAAAAACTTAGCACATACCTCTCGAAAAGCAATCCAAGCCTTTTTCTCAGTAGTATTTAACTTTGCTTCAAAAGTGACGTCCTTGACCAAATCCCTGCCTCAAGATCAAAAACTGAAAAAACACTTTTAGCCATATTTCTTCAACCACTTGTAATATTCCCATCAAATTTTTTTTCGTTCAAATATACTTCATTGCGCTCAAAATCATCGGGCTTTTGAATTTTTTTCACTATGTTTTGATGCAAAAAAAAAATCGTCAAATTTACAAAAAACTCACATTTTTGGATGAAAAACTAGAATTTCTCAAGAAACTGTGCGTGATAGACAGAATCTGACTTCAAATTCGTGTTCAGCACATTTGGAAACAGTAAGAAAGCATGTTTTGGTTTGAAGGAGGATTTTCGTGCAGAACAGTGTTATTAAAGAATCTACTAAAATACTAAGTGAGGTACACATTGTCACCACCAGCACAACTAAAGAATCTACTAAAATACTAAGTGAGGTACACATTGTCACCACCAGCACAACTAAAGAATCTACTAAAATACTAAGTGAGGTACACATTGTCACCACCAGCACAACTAAAGAATCTACTAAAATACTAAGTGAGGTACACATTGTCACCACCAGCACAACTAAAGAATCTACTAAAATACTAAGTGAGGTACACATTGTCACCACCAGCACAACTAAAGAATCTACTAAAATACTAAGTGAGGTACACATTGTCACCACCAGCACAACTAAAGAATCTACTAAAATACTAAGTGAGGTACACATTGTCACCACCAGCACAACTAAAGAATCTACTAAAATACTAAGTGAGGTACACATTGTCACCACCAGCACAACTAAAGAATCTACTAAAATACTAAGTGAGGTACACATTGTCACCACCAGCACAACTAAAGGATATGTTTGATTGTTATACTTGTCATTTTGGATATTCCCTTGACCGCACTAAAACTCCCACGAGAATAAAAGACATTAAAGACCAAGTATTTTTGTTTTCCTCTCTATGGAGAAGACTAAAATAAAGGATGGTTGTACTAACAAATATTTATTTATATTTTCTATTTTATTATAATTTGTATTTATTTATTTTATTATTCATTTATTTCTGGTGTATATATTAAGTGTTTATCGAGTCTAATGAATCCCTCAGCTGGTGTATACCATTGGTTGCCCTTGACATTGGCCTGCGTGAGTCAGGGTGCGTGCGGTCTATATTATCGCGTGTCCGAATATTGTCGGGAGTCGAGAAATTCCTTTATATCGATTAACGATCTGGGTCAAGTTTATTACCTCTTCCTTTGTATATTATTCATTTATTTAATTATGACTTTCGCTTGTTTATCTGTTCGGAATTTTTTATTAACGCCCCCTCCCCTTTACAGACATGCAAGCTGTACAAGTCTTGCACTGCACGCAAACAGCCATCAATCGTCTGACTGTATTTTGGTTACGCACAAACAATACATGTAAATATTAATTGGACCCAATGCCAATGCGAGATACATGGACCTTTTTAGGATTTCGCGTCTTGCTCTAATATATTGTAAAAATATCGGCAATAACGATTAAAGTATTTTACTTTAACTTCCATACGCTCGTTCGACTATTATACTTAATAACACAATCTTCATGTCGATGGAGTATTGTGATTGAGAACGTATTCTCAAAATGATCAAGGAAGGAGGAAGCGTTGATCGTCGGGGTTTCGGTCAATGTTCTTATTTAATAAAACACATTTTATGGTTAAAATGTATATTTATTACTGCCAACGTTTCGGCTTGCTGTACAAGCCATCTTCAGGGGCGACGAAACGACCACGGTAAAGATACACTTTACCGCGGTCGTTTCCCTCCGTCCATACTTCCATCTCCATTTCTCCCCACCCCGTCCCCCTCCATCCCCTCCTGTCTAACCCTGGCCCTATCCTTCCTGGAAATGTTCTCTACTTGAAACGGGACAGTTCTCAATCTTCTCGATAGGTATGTTACTACGCCACTTATTCTGTATTCTCTTGTATACCATACACATGTATATTTATTTAGATTTCTATTATAATACTATACATATATATATATATATATATATATATATATATATATATATATATATAAATATATATGTACTCATATTTTTGTTAATTTATCTATCCTTTTTTGTCATTGTTATACCATATATGTTTTTACAGCCCTGAAGGTGGCTTGTATAGCAAGCCGAAACGTTGGCAGTAATAAATATACATTTTAACCATAAAATGTGTTTTATTAAATAAAAACATTGACCGAAACCCCGACGATCAACGCTTCCTACTTCTGAACGGTCGACCATATCTTCTCAATCATCAAACTGATCAATAATAAGTGTCCAGATGTAAAAAGAGAAAATCCCACAAACACCGCGAGAACAGGATACAGGCCTCCTAGTGGTAAGAATTAAAACCCAATCCTGGTTTGGCGGTGATTCAATTATACCATAATACAGAGTAAACCACAAATTTTATTTTTAAATCACATTTCTATTTCGGTAGTCACCATATAATCAGAGTTTCGTTCTAATCGAATTAGTAATTTGAGTTCAGAGTGAACGGACCTATTTAGCTTATATCCGGAATAACCCCCCCCCCCTAATAAACCTATTTAGTTTATTTTTACTACGTACTTTCCTCTTTAGATAAACACAACGAATACCGAGTTTCGTTGCATTACATCAAATATTACGGCCGGTATGGATAAATTAGTCCTTTGGACCTCGAATAAACCCCTCCCCACCCAGGTTGACCGATTTTGTTGGTTAACGAACTGTTTCAATCGTTTGATATGAGAATGCTCATGATATGAGGAAGTTTGGTGGCGAAAAAACAAAGACTCTGGTGTGTATCGTGTTAATAAACAAACACATTTTTTCGAAAATTCTGTCATGAGTACAACCTTAATAGCTAATTTCTTTCGGAGGAAAGTGCTAATAAATATAAACATGAAATTGGGTCTGGATCCTCCTCCCTCCTACAATGTGAACTATATTGCTGGTTAACGAATTCGTTCAATCTTTTGCTTGGGGAATTTTACATTTTTACAAAATTTCTTTCATAAATGTAACCTCAGTGGTTATATTCCTTCGAAATGAATCATGTTTTTCTACGAAAATACATGTGCAAGGATTATAATTGCACTTCCAAGTAGGTGCAATTGGATATTCCCCATGATGCACTGGATGCTTCCAAGATGAATCATCTTATGTGCTTCATTCAACAAATAAGGTGTCCTGGGTGGGTCACTCTTATACCCACTGGAAAGCAATATTAACCTCTTAATCCGAAAAAACGGATGATTACACATACATACATACCAAATCCGGAGTCCGTTGCATCACTTCATGGTTAAGAGCATTTTAAGGTCAAATTTCGTATAAAATCGTTTACGAAGATATAAATAGAACTTCCGTGGTTTTGATGGTTGCTGAGTTCAAATACGGGGCTGTTTCATCCCACCGACACAAAATCAAGGTAATTTCATGGAAAATTATGTCTGTTTTGACTATAGGTTCATTTCTTGCAAAATAAACATATTTGAGTGGCTTAAAATCAAAGACGGACTTCTGTAAAAAAATCGAAATTTATTTAGCAGTGGATTCCTATAGGTTTTTGTCTGCTCTTTTCAACGATGAAATTAGTTTCTGTAAAAAACGGGCGTAAACATGTAATTTCTGGCTTCAAAGTAGATGCTTTGTTTCAAAAACAGACTCGTGCTCTGGAGGTTTTTTTTCATAAACGAACACCTACCAATCACCCAATTTCACTAATTTGTTGAGTGGTATTGATATCAGAAACAGAACAATATCAATTTCAAACATATAAGCCTAATTAAGAAATAAATATTTTCAGAAAAATATTCACTATAACTTGCGAACATAAAAGGTGATTTTCTCAACATTTAGAAAATGAGAGGTGTCCGTCGTTAATATTAAGCCATTCATTTGTCCTTGAAATTACATTAATTTTGCGCCGATGTGCTGAAACAGACCTCGGATTCTAAGTCAGCGACCCTCAAAACCATGGAAGCACTAGTTATTTTTTCTTTAACGCCTTCATACGAAATATGACCTTCAAATGCTCTTGTACCTGACACAATGGGTTGAACCGGATTCGGATTCAGCATGTCGTAATACATAAGAATTTGGTGTCTTTGGAAAATACCACTTTTTTTTTGTTGTTGTGTGCCTGTGTTATTTATTCAGCCAAAAGGCTGTTGAGGTGGGCCTGCAAGTAGGTAATAATTCCCAGTTTCCAGGGTGAATCTTGCAACAGCTTTGCTTGTCTTCAGATTGGGATGTAACCTGGGGTTGCTAGGTTTTACCACATACTACCACCTTGTAAACCTACCAAAAACTAATGGTCCAATATTTTTAAAAAAGTTGTTTTTCTTTCTATAAATTATACAGACATAAAACAAATTTTATTTTTCTATTCTACTCGATATGATGTATATTATAGACCGCCTATAGAAGCTATGATATTTCAGCTATCTAACTTGAGCCGACCCTGAAACTGATAGCAATCTTGCTGATCTTATCAACTCCATCCCGGTATAGTAATTCTCTAATCAGCTGATAGATCATACCTCCCAACCTATAATAACGGCATGGACTCCCTAAAGGTCACTTCTATCTCGGCCAATATCCACTTCTTTTAGAATGGAGTTTATTGCATTTCTTACAATTAGTATTTGTAACCGTGAAATTAGTTTTGAACTTCTAGGTTTCTAATATTGCGGGCTAGCATTTTTTTTTGGAATTTAATTTTGAAATCATTTTTTTTTTTTTTTTTATAGTCCTTCATAATATCCGACATATAGCAGCTATATTTAAGGTCTGTTAAAAACGTTGCTTGGGACTGTTTTGTTCCGACCCCTTAAAATACAGATAATTATGGCTATTAATTAATTAACCATTGGCCCTCAACTTTTTTTTCACAGGAGCCTTAAAAAGTTCTTAAGCATAGTGTTGGTGGCCCAAATAAATAAATAAAATAGCCATTGATTTCTTAGGGTTTCGCAGTTGCTACTAATTTAATGAAACAACTGTGAAAGGATTCATTGATTATATTTTAACGATTTTTTTGACTAGTTGCAGTGTTCGTGGTCACGGCATGGGCGTATGTAAGGGAGGGGGGCTAAAGGAGCTCAGCCCTGCCCGAAATTTGTATTTCATCGGTAAAAAAGTGCCATAAAAACCACTAAAATAAATTAAATAAGATCACTTAGTTCAGAAAAAATATATGTTTTAGTTGTTATAGCGTTTTAGTTGGCTAACTATTTCATGTTCTAGGTTATTTTTAGTCCATATGACCCAAAATGTTCTCAGCCCCCCTCCCCGAAATAATTTCCTATTCAACGTATGTACGACCAAGGCACCGTAGTGTCCACACATAGGACAGTTCTACTCAGCGCCATCTTAATGTGTCTTACGGGAACGAAATTCAAAATGTTTTAAAATAATGTAACATCAGGTTGGACTACCACAAACTCACGCCGGTGAGCCATACGGTTGTATGAGGATGGCTAGTGAAAACAGATCTACTGCATAGTATAATAAAGGTAAAATGGATTATTAACATTTATTTTTGATATTTATTATTATACTTATTTAAAAATTAAAATGAAATCACCCGAAAACGATGTTGACTAGTCCTAACTTCGTCAGCAGTGCTAGGAAGACCTGACGATTTTTTATGTCTTTTCCAGCACCCTGTATCTATAAAACAGTCATTGCTATGGAAATGAACTGTAGCAAGCTTTGTTTCTTCCAAACATAAGTTTGCCCATACGCGGTGAGGTATATCTCAAGCTGTGGACAACGCAGTCCAAATCTTGAGGTAATCCAGGCCTGACGTGTGCGGACAAGAGGATATTTCCTTCACTTTCAGTGGGTCTACTATAACTGGACTTTGCAGTCCCTTTCTTGAGGTTTATTAACATTATGAGTATGTGATAGACACGTTCAGTCCAAACCTTCAGGCCAAACTGTGCAGTCTCTGCCTTGAGATTTGAACTGGCTACAGCTCGAGGATTGATTCGGCACTAGTGAACTATGCTAGTCAAAGAAACTAGTGGTAAAATAAAAAAATAAAAAATGATTTGTTTTCCTTTAAAACAACACTAACTCCAGCTCCGAATACATTTATTTGAATTTTAAATGTTGTTTTTCAATGTTTGAAAAACCCCAAATTTAACTTATTTGTTACTCTTTCTTTTCATCGACATCAGCATATATATATAATATTTTTTGGAGCATTGACGTTTTGAAATTTCTATTTAGAAAGGCGATTAAGGAGTTTCTGGTGGATTGAACAAGGACGGAAGTGGTCTGGACCGGATTTCTGCTTGCCTCTGCCGATCTTAAACTCTTATGCAACCTGTACTGTACGACAAGGACACTTCCCTTGTATTCTATCTTGTATCTCTCCCAACGGAACTATTTATTAGGCCCGACATGTTTCGTGCATATTTTCGCACTTCTTCCTAGGAAGTCCTCTCGTCACCATGTACTCGCTCTGGGCGCCAGACTTGGCGGCTTCCGGAAACTTTCATTTCGGTAATGTAATTTATAATATGATTTTAGCATAAATATGCTTTATCGATGACTAAACTGAATAAAAGTCCGTCACGCAGGTGCTGTATAACTAAGCACTTTCCTCAGAATTTGGGTAGTGTAGACTGCATTACTGAATAATTTGCTGTAAATAACCTATATAGATAAATAAAATAAATAAAAACATAAATTGTTTTACTCTTTTGCAGTTTTTATGAGCAGCTGTTTCAGTTATTAATTTTCTAATTAATTTCCTTCCAGAGTTTTGTGTATGCGGGGTACTACACTACGTACTAAATACACAAAGCTTCACTTTTTGATCTATTGATCTTGATGAGTTTCGCGAACCTACGTTTGGCGGAAGAATTCAATTCAAACATAGTACAAAGAGACCGATTTAGTTCATTTTCATATCACTTCTTTCTTATTAGATATCCAGGACGTATAAAGTGTTTCGTAACAATACAACGGAAATTCAGACCGGTATAAGGAAATTAGTAATTTCTGTCCGGAGTAAACCCTCCCTTCTAGTCAACCGATTTAGTTTATTTTTATAAAAAAAAAAAAATCTCTTCAGTTGACCACAACGAATACCGAGTTTCGTTAAAATATAAGAAATATTATGGCTGGTATTGGCAAATAACTACTTTTCTCCGGAGTAAACCCCCCCCCCCCTCCACATGGACCGATTTTGTTGGTTAACGAACTCGTTCAATCGTTTGATGGAAGAATACTACATTCCAAGTTTCATGGCGAAAAAACAAAAACTCTGGCCTGTATCGTGTTAACGGACATATATATATATATATATGTATGTATAAATTTGAACGGGGGTCATTTTCGTTGTCTACTAGGTAGGATCGATAAAGATTCGAAGAAATTTTCCAAAAATTCCGTCATGAGTGCAACCTCAATAGCTACTTTCCTTCGGAGGAAAGTGCTAAAAACGTAACGAAAAAGTGTGTGTTGGCGTTGCGCTGGCGGGATGGCCATAGACGAAAATGAAGACTGTACGTACTGTAGAGTACGTTACATAGGTTTTTCGGGTGGACCTAAAGCATATTAATGTTCCTGAATTTGAGCAGAAGGGTCTAAACTTTTTTTTTAAATTGGAATTGATATACAAAATTGTTTAAAATAAAAACTCAATATTTTTTTCTTTAATGATTGGAAGGCTGAATTAAATGAGATTATTCATGTAAAAGGAAGAATTTGATAGAAGTTTCCCAATTAAACGTTTTTGAAGTATTCAATAGTATTCGAGTGGTCCAAAGTTTTTTAAATATATACCAAATTACTTGGGAATGCTCATTAAATTTTTTTTTGTATTTCCTCCACTCTGAACGTAAAAAACTTTATACTCCTAAATTTGGATGATTATTGGAAGTTTCCTGATTAATAAAGTGATATTTGATTGACCTAACTCAAGAATACCTTTCGCTCCTGTTCTATTTTTCTGGTTAAATTTATAGCCTTGGAAGTGGGTTTATTCTTCTCCTGAGTATAACAATGTAACAACCAGTCCGTCTGGAAGTCTGGATGCGTTCACAGGATATTAATTGGTGCGAAGTCAAGTTATGACCTAAGTTTAAGTTTATGATCTCTCTACCATTTTTTATATGGTTTAGAGTGGACCACAGGTGGTAAAGGACTGCAGAGATTTGTACATATGTTAAATTGAAAATCAGGATTTATTACAGACAGCATAATTCTATGGAGGGGGGTGTAAAGCCAAAAATCAGGAACAATTTATGGTTAGTGGGTTACTTAAATTTTGGATTATGGGGAAATGATGAGTGTGATGAGCTGCTGGGGTTGGTTGAGATGAGATGGTTTGCTGGATCTTTAGAATGATGAAATTAAGATAGGTACCTTGAGGTGTCTTGAGTATAGTTTGTGCTTAAGCACTCCCTGCTATTTGCTGCATTTTCTTGATTCTCCAAATCATGGTGGGCTGGCCAACTCCATTTCCTGCTCCCTTCGCTCGGCCTGGGTAGCTAGGATATTTACTCCTCCATAATGTGAGAGTAAAACCTTAGGAACGTAAAAAAGTAATCTTCCACACTGCCACACTTTGTTTAGGCGACTATGTCTTCCGAACTTGTCGCATCTTGTAGGTTTATACTGCCGCGGGCAGGTAGTTCCCGGGCTAGGTGGCAGCACCTCACGGGGTATACTTCTTACATATATAATGAGCGGCGTTCCGCGAACAGTTGGGATTCGGCTAGGAGAGAAAACGTCAGACCTTCAGGAAGAAATCTGTATTGTAAGTTTCGGCTGCACTTTGGCAGCCTTCTTCAGCACTAGAGAATGCCTAGGGGGGAGGAAGGAAGACCAAGAAGACATTTAGGTGACCTTGGTTGAATGTATGGTTCATAACGTCCAATACAGATTTCTTCCTGAAGGTGTGACGTTTTTTTCTCCTCGCCGAATCCCAAGCATACCTTGTCTTCGTCTCACTGCTAACTATCTCCATCTCCACTAAAGGATATTAATTGGGTAGCCCATTGTATTGATATTTTCAAATAAAATTTTCTCTTTGGAAGTCAACGTCAACAGTAGAAAAATACAAAAATACAGGCCGTCTTATTGGTTTAAATATTTGATGCCTCATCCATCCGGGCGCCAAATTCGTCATGTATCTGCAATATTAGTTCTGTAACCGTAATTATTGTATTTGACAGTTTCCTTTCTTGTAGATGCTGTGGGGATTACTCTTCTACTAGCAGTAGTACTTTAAATTCTATGGAGCTATTCCATTTGAGTGGAACATTAACTTTGTAACAGCTGTCTATATTCCAGGGCGAATCTCTAGGCAAATGTTCCGTTGGGAGTGAATACAATGCTTTAGGGACAAACAAAAGGCAGGATCTAGTCACCTACACGGCTTTTAGTCTGCCTTTACTTCCCTTTTGTCGGCTTAATGGCGGAATAAAGGTCAGAGAATGTCTCCAATCAGCCGGCAACCAGAACGAAACTCTAAAGCTACTTTTTAAGGTGTTTTAACCTTAAGGTACAAGGATGCGCAAGGTCACGAATTCGACTCCTTGTTCTTTTTTTCAGCTAAGGGCGATCTTTATCCATTTTGTCTTAATGTTAACTATCAAATCCGGCTCACGGATATTATGATTATCATTTTGAAAAAATGAAAATAGATTTAATTTTAAAAAAGTACGACTCGCCGTAACTGCGTCTTCTTAGCTCTTTTCTGTTCTCATCCCTAGTGCCATTGGTAAAGGAGTAGGCGCATTTAATGGTAAGTGTTAATCTTTCGTAAAAAATATAAAATTAAATTTTCAAAAAGAAGGAAGATTTTTAATACCACAATAGGCAACTGACAGTAACCTAATCGGAAATTACTCCATTCTGTTTCTCAACTTTCGCCTATGCATGTGAGTTGTCATGTTGGACTGTCGTCATGAGGTCAACCTCATAAGCGGATTTTCTCCCTATTGAGGGATAAAAAGGACTAAAAGATTGGTTAACTTATTGGTTTGCTTGACCAACTATAGGTCAAACCTTGACTTTATCTGTTCCAGATAACAAGCAAAGTGGTTAGGTTAGGTATCTGAAGCAAAAACTTGCTAGAAGGTTGGTTTACAGCAAAGAACATTTGCTTAAGGCCGATGTTATCCTGTGACATCCTGCTCTCCAAGCTGTCTCTGATAGGGAGCTCTTGATAAGGTTCATTACGGATTCATTGCTTCGACTTAACTCATCCATTATGTACGAGTATTGACCACGTCCAGCTCGTGCCGAGAACTAGGGGGGACCGCAAACAAGAGTAAACAGAATTCAAGTACTACAAATACTGGTTAGGAACAGGTTTAACAGAAACTAAGTCAGTAACGCAGGAGCTGCATAACTACGCACATTCCTCAACAAGGTGAATAGGCAACTCCGCATTCCTGAAGAATATTTTCAAGGCCCCGGCCTAAGGTCATTGGTTCGATTCCCACTTGGAGTAGTGGCTTTTCATTCACAAAGTGAAGTCATTAGTCCTATCCTGACTAGAAGGGGTGGGTGCCTGTAGACAACCTATCCCGAAAATCTAAGTTCCTTATAAGTTGACCTTAAAATTCATATAAAATTAAAATAACCTTTTTAAATAAAAAAATTAACATAAATACTTTTAACCTTTCATAATTCTTTAATATTTTGTAGCTTTGATTCCCACTAGGAGTTTGTATTAAAAAAAGAAATGCTTTCTGCCCTCTCTCTCTTTGGACTCAGACTTGGAAACAATTGGGTTTATGCCATTGCTTGAAAAAGTGCATGTACATGTATAATCACTAAACAATAATTACCAATCAAAGGAATGGCGTTAATGACCTTACGGTGCATCTGCCTTATCCTCGCTAGAAAAGTGCATGTACATGTATAATCACTAAACAATAATTACCAATCAAAGGAATGGCGTTAATGACCTTACGGTGGATCTGCCTTGTCCTCGCTAGAAAAGTGCATGTACATGTATAATCACTAAACAATAATTACCAATCAAAGGAATGGCGTTAATGACCTTACGGTGCATCTGCCTTGTCCTCGCTAGAAAAGTGCATGTACATGTATAATCACTAAACAATAATTACCAATCAAAGGAATGGCGTTAATGACCTTACGGTGCATCTGCCTTGTCCTCGCTAGAAAAGTGCATGTACATGTATAATCACTAAACAATAATTACCAATCAAAGGAATGGCGTTAAAGACCTTACGGTGCATCTGCCTTGTCCTCGCTAGAACAGTGCATGTATATGTATAATCACTAAACAATAATTACCAATCAAAGGAATGGCGTTAAAGACCTTACGGTGCATCTGCCTTGTCTTTGCTAGAAAAGTGTGGTAACTTTCAGTAAACCCGTCCGAAAAATCGTTATCATGTACAAGTAAACGTTAAAATTTAAATAAATAGTCTTTAGTATTTATAATGAACAGCTGGTACAATTATTGATTTTTGCTTTATTTACTTTGTTTTGGTGGATCGATTTTGCTTATTTATTTTTTAAAATTTTTACAACAAAAGTTCCTCGTTAGTTGGGCATAACGTTTACCAATATTCGCTGTAAGGAACCAAAAAAAAACTCCAGATTATCAATTTATTTCTGGAGTAAACGTCTCCTTCAAGTGTATTGAATTGGCCAGTTTTTTGAACTCATCTAATGGTTTGTTAGCGTATACGCTTTAACAGAAAACATTCTTATTTATAGATTTTCTGGAGGCTTGAGATAAAGCAGTAACCTTTCTCCCCTTATTCGTGGCTTTTTTTCACTCATCTTCAGGGGACTTCTTGTTGGGAAGTCCTCTCGCCATCTTCTGCTTTCAATAGAGGGAAGAGCTACATGGTTCCTAAGAATATATGCCCCAGAAAATTTCCGAAAATAGGCTGGAAACATAGAAGAAGCTGTACAAACATTTCGCTGTTTCTACAGGTTATGAAAAGTTGTCTTTCCTCAGCGTTGAGTTTGTTGCAGGTGTGCCTTTAAAAATGTAGATAGGTTATTATTCTCCTTTTGAAACAATGAATTATGCCTTGTATTGGTTTAATAATGGCGTCGTTCCACTTACTCTTTTTATTTGGTTTGTACAGAACAAACATTTGCATATAACAGCCATGACAAAGCGGGTAAACTCTTCTACAGTACAGGTCGTCATCTACATGAATTATTCATCGAAACAGGAATGGTTCCTTGTGGATTTTCTATCTCATCCAGGAAGCAATATATATTTCTTATTTTTTTTTTTTTTTTTAAGTTTGATTTTTATATATAGTTTTATATTAGTAGGATAAGTTGTTAAATATATTATGTGACTATTTTATTTTTAATTAAGTTTTGACCAGTTTGTTTTATAAGAGGATTATAAAAGTTTATTATTTTTTGCCATTTTAGTTACATATAAAAGGAAATTTTTAATGGCCGTCACAGCTATTTCAGGAAGCGAACCTCTACATTGGTAGGAAAATGTAGAAACACTTTTTAATATAAGAAAAACAATACATTTTCTAACGCTATGTAGCCATAAAATCACATTAGTACAGTGTGGTGGAATTGCTGCTTACCTATACTGCAAGGATATTTTCATTTAACTCATACCAAAGAGTAGAACTTTACCCAAACAGTGCAAATAGACAAACATATAACTATGTATTGGTACTTACCTATACTGCTAGGATATTTCATTTAACTCATACCAAAGAGTAGAACTTTACCCAAACAGTGCAAATAGACAAATATATAACTATGTATTGGTACTTACCTATACTGCTAGGATATTTCATTTAACTCATACCAAAGAGTAGAACTTTACCCAAACAGTGCAAATAGACAAACATATAACTATGTATTGGTACTTACCTATACTGCTAGGATATTTCATTTAACTCATACCAAAGAGTAGAACTTTACCCAAACAGTGCAAATAGACAAACATATAACTATGTATTGGTACTTACCTATACTGCTAGGATATTTCATTTAACTCATACCAAAGAGTAGAACTTGGCCCAAAGAGTGCAAATAGACAAATATATAACTATGTATTGGTACTTACCTATAGTGCTAGGATATTTCATTTAACTCATACCAAAGAGTAGAACTTGGCCCAATGAGTGCAAATAGACAAATATATAACTATGTATTGGTACTTACCTATAGTGCTAGGATATTTCATTTAACTCATACCAAAGAGTAGAACTTTACCCAAACAGTGCAAATAGACAAATATATAACTAAGTATTTGTTCGCTCTCAGACAAATATATAACCAGTAAAGGTTTTTACTATTTTAACCACACTCTACTAAATGTGGCTCCATTTTACGGTACCTTAAAAATAAATTTCTAACCCAGTTATTTTCAGTAAACATTACTTAATGTAAAGCCTTTAAAAGGAAAAATATGGCTAAATACGACTAAGACACTTTGCTATGAAATTTTAAGGTTTACTATCATACCGGTGGGCTGTTTGGTTAGTACATCTGAGAAAAAAGGAATATGTTCTCGTCTCTATCCAGGATGGGTTTTTTTTCGATGTTAAATAAGGATTATGTAGAATTTAAGATTAATTTTGCAAATAGAGAATTATTACATACGTCCGAATGCTTAGAAAGGCATAAAGTTAAATTTCGGATTGTTTTTGTACTTACCGAAGGAATGTAGATATTGAGTTCGCACTCAAGAATTTATATTTTTGAATCATTACTTCAAATCAAAAATTCGTTTAGGCTTACTGTTTTTGGAAGCCTTCTTCAGAAAAAAAAAAAAAAAAAAAAATACGAACTACCTAAGAGATGTATTCAAAACGGTAAAACAAAAATATTAGATCATAAATATCGGTTATAAGATATTTTTATGTGCCTAATAAATAGCAAAAGGAACAATAGTTTTTCATAGAACTTAGTTAAGAATAAGGACAAATTATAAAAACAACATTTTCTGACTTCATATATATTTATAGTGCTCTCACCCACACTTACGGTAACACGCAGTGTATTGCAGTCTATCATACGCAACATACATTTTCTGATAATTGAACACCACAAAACGTGTCAGCCCATTTGTTATTATTTTCAATTATGTTTATTCAAGACGGTGTTAAAATCGCAGCGTGAATACAAGACTTCATTTTTTTTTTTTTTTTTTTTTTTTTTTTTTTTTATATCACTTTAACCCCCTTAAAAGTGCCTGCCTTATTTATTATTCATTTTAAATTTGCCTTAAATGTACATTAAAGATTGTTGGTTTCGAATAAAACACATTTCTGGAGGGTCTCAAGGTGATTCTAGCCAACACATATTTACCTTCTTATCTTACAAAGAGAGCAGTATAGGAAACTTTCAAGGTGAATGAAACACTTCATGAAACATGCCTTACCAGCTATTGGGCTATTATGTTACTTTGAATTTATGTTGGGAAATTTAAGCACATTCTTTTGTAATGCAGCCCCTGAGTGACGGCCTTATTTTTTTTAAATGTGTCATTTTGATTGGTTCAATTGTAAGCTTGATATATATGCGAAGGAAAGATTAATAAAATAAAAAATATTTAATCATTTAATAGGTAGGGATGTTATGTATATTCTTAATTTACATACATAATATTGTTTGTGCGCAATACACAATGCAAATGATTGCATAAGTGATCGTAAGCAATGTGATAAGTATTCAGAAGGACAGAGACTTTCTCACAGCTCGCTATAATACTCCAAGGCCGTCTTAACTTCTCACACTACATGTGAGTACATTAAGGTAGCTATCATACGAGAAATAACTAACAAAGAATAATGACAGGTTTAATTAAAGTAGATTTAATAGCAGAATGATAGATGTGATAAGGAGAAATTAGGTAAGCCACTAATGGCCGACTGCAGACAGCTGGTGGAAGGACAGGCCATCGGCGTGGAGTCCTGTCAGGACCAGCTGCTTTAGGGGTTGAGTAATGCATGGAACAGCTGTTGTTTGCACGCCATCTTTGATTTATTGTATGTCGGAATGTCGTTAATAAATATATAGGGGGTTTACTCCTGGCGTCAGGGGTGGAGGGCCGAAGGTGACAGGTGGAGGACCGTTTATCAAATTTATTATTCGAAAATTAATTATTTTAAGTAATTTAAGTGGAAAAAGTCAATATGTAATGCAAATAGTTAGCCGTTGAGCATGGGCGTATATTGAAAATAATTTCTGGAGGGGGCTGGGGGAATTTCGGGGGGCTGAGAGCATTTGTCGAGTATGGAATACTAACAATTTAGAACTTGGAACAGTTAGCCAATTAAAAGGCTATTACACCGAGAAGAAATAAATTTTTCTGAACTTTACCGATTTGAGGGGGGAATCTTTTAAACGCCTGTGCGATATTCAGTAGTCCGATTAGTTGGAAATGCGTTATCTTAGCGCGGTTCCTCCCTCCCTAACAGGGAGGAACCCCGCTTATAGGGTTGATACAATGAAACAATCCGGAAGTGCCGACTAGAAAATTTTGCATTTCAGAACCCCTGGAAACCGAAAATGATGGTAGTTCAAATTTGTATATATATATATATATATATATATATATATATATATATATATATATGTATATATTTATATATATATATATATATATATATATATATATATATATATATATATATTTGTCTGTTCGCGCATTTCTGGCTTCCCTGATGGTCCGATTTTGATGAAATTTGGTACAAAAATCCGTTGTCCAATTTGAAAGGTCAAGTTCGTTAACCAGCAAAATCCGCCCACTGGAAGATGGCATTTGGGGCGAAATTCGCGCAACAAAAATCGTAACGCTTACGTTTTTGAGTTCATAAGCTTGTAAGTACTCTTTTTATATGCTTCTTGGGATAGGAAAACGAATGGAACCATTTTCAAGGCGATAGCTTTAACTGTTTTCGAGAAAATTGGAAAAATAGTTTTTGAATACCGTTTTTGGTTTGGGTACTTAGAATTACGGGATTCAGTTGAAACATTATCTGCATGTTCTACTTTCATTAAAACTAATATGTTGAAAGTTTTGTTGCGTTTGGAGTTAAGGAAGGGTTAGAATAAAATATTTTATGAACAGACATGAAAAGTTTTGGGAACTTCGTATACTTTCATTAATATCTCGAACACGGTTGGGAAATCGTGGTAAGTGGATAGAAACTATTTGAAAGCTTTCTAAATTCTCTACAAAAAAATATTCTAAAACTATTTTTGATTAGGTTATGTCAATCGGAGAAATAAGTGCTTAAAACTTCAAATACGTCTGTTTTGTTCTTATGAACGGGTTTTTGACGTTCTTTTTGTAATTTTTGTCTCTTTCCCTTTGTTTTTATTGCTTTTTATTTTTGTAATTTCTTATGTTGGGAAAATTTTGTGTGTAAAACAGGATATGAAAAATGAGACCAATTTTCTGTTGCTAGAAATAATGTAAATTTTGGGAACTTTCATTAATATCTCGAAAACGGTTGAAAATCTTGGTAAACGGAAGAATACCATTAGAAAGCTTATTAAATGCTCTACATAAAAGGTTCTAATGAAAGTTTTGATTAGGCGATGACAATCGGAGAAATAAGAGCTTAAAGCTTTAAAGTAATTGATTTCGCTTATTCGAACTGTTCTTTTTGTCTGTTTTTTATTCCTTGTTATTTTTTAATTGCTTATAGTTGGATAATGTATTCGAAAATAAAACAGGTTTAGTAAAATAACAAAAACAATTTATTGTTAGAAATATAGAGTTCCAAGATTCCAAGACCTTGTAACTAGCGGGAAAGTTTCTAGTGTTGCCGACCCTTCCAGGTAAGATTGTAAATCCTACCTTTCAAGACTGGTGGAACCAAAACAATAACTGTCGGGGTTCGGTCACTGCTACTTTTATCGTAAAAATGGTTATATTGTGCCGACGTTTCGGCTTGAACTTCAAGCCTTCATCAGGGCTGTAAATACAAGTAGGACATATTTAACACTAATATATGCACATATCTATGTAAATATACCTAACATATATATATATATACATATAATATATATATATTTATATATATATGCTTATACACATACACATATACACGCACACATATGTACATATACATGCCCACATACATACACATATGGGGTATGTATTATTAAGTAGCAGTGACCGAACCCGGACAATCCCTATCTTGCATCATCAACGGTCAACGATCTCCTCTCAACAAAATAATAACTGCTTCTATTTTAATCTTTCGAAATTAGACTAGGGATAAGAACGGAACCGCGCTAAGATGAGGCAGTTCCTGCGAGTCGGACTTTATTGTTATTATGACTGTGTAATTTGGAAAGATTAAGATAGAAACAGTTAATATTTTGTCTCAATCATTCGTGAAAAATATGGATGTGATCTTCGCAAGAAGACTCATAGTCTTTTTGCGAAGATCACATCCAGTTACTTGTTAAGTATCTGTAGTGATTATAAAAGTGATTCAGCTCACGCGCATAACTCATTAGCTTTTCTATTGGTTGTTGCTGGTAGTAAAGTAACCTTCAACACTCTAGTCAATCCAACTCGCAAAAATTAATAGAATTATATTAATTTTAGCGAGTTTAATTGAGTAGTGTTTTGATATCTTCTTGCATAGAGTGTCTGCCATAATGCCAAATAAATATAAAATATAAATACGTTATAGAACCACCGGACAAAAAAATCGGTGAGGAGGCCCCTAAACTTCACAATTACCATTGATTTTTATGATATTAACCTTTTTATTAATAAATATTGCTTGCTGAAATATATTCTGCTTATTTTCATTTATGCTTTAAAAGCCTAAAAGTATTACATACAAATAAAGGTTATCTAAGGGTTAGTTAGAAACCATAATATATAAATATAGTAGTCAAAAAAAGTTACTTTTAGTAATGATTGCAGTGATTTTATATACTGTGCATTACTATATTTATGTAATATGGTTTCTTACCTTAGATAACCTGCAAAGAAGTAATATATAACCTAGAAAGAACCAGTAAGCTAATCGGTAAGCACCAAAAGCACTGTAATATCACGTCTTATATATTTCAAAGTCTTCGCAAAAATACCAAAAAATGTAAACACATGTACAAAAATAAAATGATATCTCGATGAGAAGGAAGATCTTAGGTGCCACAACAGGAAACTGACAGAACCTTAAGCGGAAAATATTCAATTTAAGCACCGAAAGAGATTTATCAGGCTTTCTATTGGTTGCTTTAAATTTAATACGATATACCTACCTTTTTCGAAATTTACAAGAATTTATCCGAAAGTCGCAAGAAAAATCTTCTTTTTTTTTTAACTTTCCTCTCCAACGGTTAAATACCTTAAAAATGGTTTCATTTCGAATTTCACACGTCCTATAATAAATATACAATCCTAAAATTGTTAATGAAATGTTTATTATTTTAAAAAGTTTATTTATTCTTTTATTTTCGGGCTTAAACTCTTCTTATTCGCCACTCTTCAACGTGGAAGGTCTTATGCCTTTTAACGGTTTTAACCTGAGCAAAAAAAAAAAAAAAAAAAAAAAAAAAAAAAAAAAAAAAAAAAAAAAAAAAAAATCTGCGCGATAGAGTATTCGAGCGTTTGGGACGTTTATAACTCGGGGATTAATGGAGAAAGCCGTTGCTAAAACGTCCACAAGTGGGACGAGAGAAAACTAACGAAAGAAGGCTGAGAAGCGTATGACGTGGAGTCATTTCATGTGGTTCTGCATTTCGCAAAATTCATAAGTTATTATCGTATCCTGCAATGGAATTAACCATATGTTTTGTTGCTTAGCAATCAAGTGTTAATTGTTTTTAAAAATAGAGTCCGAGAGCCAGTAACCGCACTTTTCATGAAGTGTTTTATGCACCCTGAAAATTTGCTATAATGTACCTCTCTTAGGTAGATAAGAAGGTGAATATGTGTTTCCTGGACATACCTTGGAACACCAGGTACTGCGCACAGGGGAAAGGTGCAAAACAATATTTCCCAAAAATAGAGTTTTAATCATTAGCCAACTATTATTTATGAAAAAAATTGCAATATATGTGTTGGCTAGACGTACCGCGGAACACCAGGTACTGCGCATTGGGGAAAGGTGTAAAAAATATTTCCCAAAAATAAGTTTTTTCAGAAGCCAACGATCTTTAATGTAAAATTAAGACAACTTTACAATGAATAATAAATATGGCAGACACTTTTCAGGGGTATAACACTTAAAAAAAAAAAAAAAAAAAAAAAAAAAAAAAAAAAAAAAAAAAAAAAAAAAAAAAAAATTAATCGTTTTTATTCTCATCTTAAATGAGTTTTATTCGCGCTGCCTAATTTAACCCGGAACAGCGGTACAAGATCATATGATGGGTTGAGAAGCCAAGGGATACATGTGACGTTATAGTCATTTTGAGATATCACTGTTTAAAGTTAAATCGTTTTTGTAAATTCCCCGATAAGTGTAAGTCTGTATAATGTTTTAATTATATTTCTACAATGCATCAATTGAAATTTCAGTTATATAGTTTAAGAAAAAAACTAATTGTTAATGTATATTATCAATTTATAAGACAGCCACACACACACAAAAAAAGTCCGGACCCAGAGACCAGACCATGTTTCCTATATGTTTCTTGGGTCGCTGAATCCGAATCCGGGATCAGAAAAAGCCCTGCGCTTTTTGTTTAAGTCCCACCCCTCAAAACTCATAATTTAGGATATTGTACTCTATAAAATTGTTATTCAAGTTTTATCTAAAATAAACGACTATTTCCTAGGTACTGCCTTTTAATGCATAAAAATACTAATGTTTCGAGACTTGATAGGTCAATTTGGAGCGAAGTTACAGCCCTTCAAATATAAGACTTTTCTAAAAAATTCGCGTTTTTGCTTATATTTTTGTATATTATATATTTTCTAAGGCATACAATCTTTGAGTTTTTACACATAAATTGACATAAGGCCTTCCCCAGTAATTCTTGAACTGATGCAATCCTTAAAATCACAAAATACAACCCTTAAAAAATAAAAAAATAAATTAATTAAGCTTCCATTTTTGAACTACTTTTTTATAAATCTGTCTACATGTTAATTACAGTGTTCTCTAAGCATTGGGAAAGGATAGGAAGCCAAGTACCGCTTGCCCTATTAAAACTCTGTCAGTAAGATTAGGTTAGCTATTATGTATCATTTACTAGTTTTCCAGAAAAATACTAAGCAAAATTTTTTTTTAGGTAAATGTGGATACGCCCTGCCTTTGTCTCCCATGTTAAAAAGTGTATCTTTAAGGCTAAATATCTCGAAAACGAATACCGCTTAGAGGGTCCTATCTTTTCCCAATGCTTAGAGACTGTAATTAGCATGTAGGCAAATTTATAAAAAAATAGATCAAAAATGGAAGCTTAATTAATTTATTTTAGGTCGTTTATTTAATTTACTTCAGTTGATACATTGCTCCAATAAAGTATGGCGAGATTTTTTAAGGGTTGTATTTTGGGATTTTCAAGTCCTTGGGATTTTAACAATATACAACCAGAACTGAACAGCATACCGGCTTTGGTTTTTGCCTCCTACATTGTCACTGAACGTAGTTAATTTTTTAACTGTCGCTGGAAGAGTATTGATAAACTTGAGCAAACCAGACAGTATCTTGAGGGCTATGAGGCCTGACCCTCATGCCACGCATACATAGAAGCATTGCCAGTCCCAACTTTGTGTACACAAGTTGTAAATCTGCTGGTATCGTGAATAATAAACATTTGAGCAAGTCACAAGTTGACAAGTGTCACTTGAATCCCTTGTGCACCAAACAAATCTGCTCATTTTTAAAGTAGCTGATTTTGTTTCCGCTATTTCTCAGCAAATACCAGACATTTACTTATATCCCTTTGCCACCAACATTTCGTTTGTATTAACTATCCTGAACTGCACTAGACTCGATTTTTTTTAAAAATGTCACTTGTACCCCTTGGCTTCTCAACCCGTCATGTGAGCAAGAACCAATGAGAGCGCAGAGAATAACAACTGCGCGATGCTGTCATTCACTCTTACGGTTACGCGCAGTGTATTGCAGTCTATCATAGGCAACATTTATTTTTATTTTTCCTGATAATTAAACCCCACAAAAGTGTCTGCCCTGTTGTAATTATTTTCAAATAAGTATATTGAAGACGCTGTTTAAATCGCAGCGTGAATAAAGCACTTCATTTAATATTAAAAATAAAAACTAGGTACTTTTTTTTTTAATTTACATTTTAACTCCCTTAAAAGTGCCTGCCTTATTTATTATTAATTTCAAAATTGCCTTAATTTGCATATTTTTTTCCATTAATAATAGTTGGCTTCTGAATAAAACTCTACTTTTGGTCAATATTGTTTTGCACCTTTCCCCTATGCGCAGTACCTGGTGTTCCAAGGTATGTCCAGGAAACACATATTCACCTTGTTATCTACCTAAGAGGTACATTATAGCAAAATTTCAGGGTGCATAAAACACTTCATGAAAAGTGCGTTACCAGCTTCGCGACTATAAGTAAATATTACAGTTATGAAGGATTTAGGATATCTGAATACTGTAAAAATTATATACATTAATTATTTAAGTATCTTTCTTCTTAAGTACTAGAGTGTTAACTCTAGAAATAATTTATTTGTGTGGTATAGAGGGTCATACGTTTTATAGCATTTTTCTTTTATATCGAACTAGCCGAATACCCGTGCTTCGTCACGGCAGATAAGTAGTTATTTTATTGCGTTAAATAATGTATCATCAAAATTAACGCTGCTACATAACTTTTTGCAGTTTATTATAGCACGGTCCTCGTCATACTATACGTTATACGTACATCAATTGATAATTAATCAAAGTATAATGTTTCTTGACACTGGGGCGCTCCGGCCAGTGTAAAAAACAGATAACCTAGAGATAACCCGTTATAGGTTACCAGCATCTATAGGGTACCCCCCCCCCCCGATATTTTTATTTGTTAGTAAAAATGTGTCTTGAAACCCTTAAAAATAAATTAAATAAGTAAATAAATTAAATAAGATCACTTAGTTCATAAAAAATATTTCATTTTAGTTGTAATAGTGTTTTATTTGCCTAAAACTATTCCAAGTTCTAAAATGTTAGTATTCCATTCACCGGAAATGGTACCTGCCTCCCCCCCCCCTTTGAAATTATTTCCTATACACGCCCATGGTTACCAGTAACAGCATTCTAACCGATATAGGTTAAATTTCGTTGTGAATAATAAATGTACTTTAAAATTAAAAATTTATGTTTTTCACATGTCTTTTGGAAACACCAATTGTATTTGCGAGGATGACCAAGAGGTGTTCTGACCCGGGACGCTGATGAGTGAGGAGGCTGTGCAAGGGTTCGGGATATTATTACCCCGGAATAATAGTTGAAATTAACCTCAATTAAAGAAATACTATGCAATAGATAATGTACGGTAACAGCTGTTCTTTATCGTCCTAGCAAATCTTGCTGCCAAGGCTTGGCAGCTCTAACCAACTAAAACTTTAAACCCCTCTAAAAATATTTAAAAATTCGAATATCAAAAAATCCTTTCTTAGCAAGCGTCTACGTTCTATAGGGAGTGTACATGCAAAATTTCAAATATTTTCTGTCGAGTGGTTTGGGCTGGGCGATGATAGGTCAGTGAGTCAGTGAGTGAGTGGTATTTGACAAATATATAGTAGAGATAAGTAAATACATTTTTTAAAAAAGAAGAAAATTGTTGCTACAGAAACTGGTTGTACAGGAGTATTAACCTCTTAAACACCGGTTTATTAAAATCATAAGTCGGCCGACATTTCAATTATAATTAATTTAGCTGAGTGCACACCCATGTAAATAGGTAGAGGATGTCAAGAGCAACTTTTTTTTTTTTTTTTTAATCTAAGAAGCCCTACTTTTTATCTTGAAGCAAAATCCTATGTAACGGAAGGAAGTGTCATAGCTGATCTTTCCAAGCGAGTTCCAATAAGGAAGTGAAGAGAGAGCAAAGATATCATATTTCTAACTTGTGTGATGGGAAAGTACCCTTAATATATTCCCTGTGGTAGATGTTGCATCTATTTGGTAAAACGTTATTAAAGAAATCGCAACGATACAACCACAGGAACTGCGTCCTCTTTACTTTAGTTATTGCAAAATATAGAAAACATTTGTAAGACTCATCATTTTAAAACACTGGGGTTATTCATTTTTAGAAGGAACTTGCAAATAGGTAGAAAGTTTAGATTTTCAAATATTAAGTGTTTCTCGACTTGTATTAAAACAGTAGAATATGTTGCTAATGAACATGTACAAAATAACGTAAAAATGAATAAACATAAATCGTGTTCGTCCACGTTAACATTACATGAATAAATCTGCTATCTAGTCAGCCATGTCTAAGTATTGTAACCACGAGTCCCACAATTTTTGTTAGTTGTGGTTATTTATCATGTACGTTACTTAGGGAATTTTATCATTGACTAGCTGTTACCCGGCGTGCTATGCTACACCTACTTTCTGCATCTAGAAAAGCAAAAATAAGTATATCAACCTTCGTGCAAAGTTTGATCAAAATCTTCAATCAAATTATTTAGATTTGTATAAGGAACAAACCTACAGACAGACAGCTGGTAGACGTGTTTGACCTACCCTATGACAGTCCCCAGGTCAAGGCCTACATGTGTGCCAAGTTTGGTCAAAATCAGTCAAACGGTTTGGATTTGTATAAGGAACAAACAGGCAGACATACAGCTGATAGACGATTTTGACCTAGCCTAAGAAACTTCCCGGATAAAGATCTACCTGTGTACCAAGTTTGGTCAAAATCGGTCAAATGGTGTGGATTTGTATAAGGAACAGACATGCAGACGAGACACCTCGTCGACGTTCTTGGCCTAGCCCAAGAGACTGCCCGGATCAAGACCTACCTAAGTGCCAAGTTTGATCAAAAACGGTCAAACATTGTGGATTTGTATGAGGAAAAACAGATAAACAGACAGACACGTGATTTTTAAATACATATATAGATTCATTTTTACAATAGGGGCGCGGTTAGCTCTGGAATAATGCTCTGAATGTCCTGAGTTCAAAACTCGGTTGCGTACTGAAGAATTAATCTTCTAGCGTCGCACAGTGGTTATAGCTGATCTAGCTGGACAAAATTATTTTCTCACGGATTCATATAGAAAATGACTTGCTGATCACGAATATACCCCATTTTAGGGGTCGGAAATAACGTCTTACCGTTGTTTTCTAACTTTTTCAGCAGAAAAAGCCGCTTTTTATTACGTTTTACGTGTTAACCAAAATTAAAATTAAAATTTTTTAATTTTTTTTATTATTATGCTTTTTTTATAAATGTTTTAACTCTTTTAAAGGCAACAACAACAAAAAGCTTCAAGACTAGGTATTAAAAATAATAATAATAATTGAAAAAAATACATCAACAATATTAATTGAAAGCACAACAATACATCAGAAACAAAATGAAGTTATCAAAACTAATAAATCATTCTTGGTCAAGTACCGTTTTATTCAATAATTTAATTATTTCACCTGGGAAGGAATACAACTCTTTCTTATGTCGACGAATTTATGCATTACTACTAGAAATATACAGATTGCTCGAGTATAGTAAACACTGAAATACATCTTCAATATTCGATCGTCCCTTACTACTGGCAGATACACTTAAATCTTCTTCTACATCTGATTGTGTATCGTAATCCAAACTTGTATCAAGCCATTCACCAAAACGTTTCTAAATAATACATTTTGTACGGTTTGCTGTTTGCCACTTATCACGTAAATGTCTCCATTTTTTTTTTTTTTTTTTTTTTTTTTTTTTTTTTTTTTTTTTTTTTTTTTTTTAATTTTTCCTTCTCTTCTGGTAAACCAAATTGTTGTTGTACATGTTTTATACCTTCCTGTTTTTTTTTGTTTAGGCTTTGTAAGATCCAAACTTCAAAAAGTTCCCTTTTCGATATGAGCATTTTTTCAGAAAATCAGTTATAATTATTAAATAGGCAGATTCTGGCAGCTAATTCTTGCTTTTCCAAGTCAATACTTAATTAACAAATAACCGGACAGCAAAAGTTCTGTACCATAATAACTTACCAATAAGGGTATTACAAATCGCATCGCGTAAAGCATACATTAATGGTAATTTATTATGATAAGGCAGCTCCAAACAGCACCTCTTATTAAAATGAGCCCATCATTTCTGGATGAAGTGGACACTATAATAAGGCGGAGCGTAAAAGCAATGTTGGGTCTGCCTGCCAATACTTGTACCGCAATGTTATACGCACCACGACGCTACCGAGGCCTGGGGTTGTTACGCTGTCTTTGGGAAGCACCGCTTCAACATTGGTCCATTGCACAGAAGCTGGATAGAGTGACTGACGAAAATTTCCAGTCAACGCTCAGTTATTGCAAGGAATCCTCCGAATGCGCCCACAGGCTAAATATTAACATCACCGAGCTTGCTGAAGACCATAATATTAAAAACGTAAGGCGCTACGTCAAAAATCGTTTGAGGAATGGTCACACTCGAAATGTCAAGGAATTGGAGTCCAGCATTTTAAAGATTGCCCAAAAGTAAACAAATTTATCGATCATAAATCAATATTATCCTGCTCGGAATGGACAAATGCTTTAAAATTAAATACCAATTACGCGCCATTACGAGGTGTTCCTGGTGTTTCTGGATCATTAAATATTGGACCCCTCTGTCGCCGATGCGGTAGAGAGACCGAAACCCCTGCACATGTGCTAGGAAAGTGTCCAAGAAACATGCTCCTTGTTGCCAGACGGCATCATAACATAAAGCATAAAATCATGTCACTCCTCGAAGAAAAAGAGTTTAATTGTCTTGAGGAAGTTTATGGTGTTGACGATGACGGCTCGCCGAGATATGCCGATATTATTGCCTTTAAACAAAAATCAAAGATGGCCTATATCATCGACCCGACAATAAGGTATGAGACGAATGATCCCCTGCAGGCAGAAGAAGTCAATAAAGAAAAAATAGCAATATACTCTAAGTGCATCCAATTCTACCAGGAAAAATTCCAGGATACTTACGGAAGAAGAGAGTATGTAGTCCAAGGCCTATGGTTCGGGGCGAGAGGGACGATACCAAAAGCAACAAGTGATTTCCTTCAAGAACTAGGCGTGGATCCCAACAAACTCTATATCCTTGCGGAATCAATCTTGATAGATTCCCTGGGGATACTCAGTTACCACATTCACGAGAGCTAACCAGCTGCTTATCAATCTTTCGCAATTCATTTCACAAAATTTACGTCCAGACTTGTAAAAGTAATTGCATAAATTTAAAATTTCATTCAATTTTATATTATTTATTTATTTATTTTATTTTTATACTTCTTATTAAATTCGTCACCAAAATTTATTTTCTTGGAAATACTCCTAATTAATTTAAAAATAAACCATATTTTACCCAATTGAAATGAATTTTCGAAAGATTGATAAGTACGCTGTGTTTTTAGCAACCCAATATATTTGGGCAGCCCTCTTTATTTTGTTTTAAATAAAGAATTTCTCATTTCTCTCTTCTGAAAGACGATAATACTTACCTTTCTGAAACATGAAATAAATTTGTAGTACTGACAAATCATTTTTGTAACTGTAGTATTCATTCAAAGATAGAGTAATAAACTTTGTAGCATGACATACCCTAATATAAACAATCCGTAATCCCTAAATGATGACGTATTTGAGCCAACTTATTCTTGTTTTGTAATCTATATACTATCTAGGAAAATACTGCAAGGCACAATTAAAGATTTGTTTCATGAATTTTTCGAATTTTCTCCAGCTAGATCAGTTAAAAATACCACTGTGCGTCGTCGTTTGAGGGTTTTATTCGGAGTTTTCAGGCGACCGGAGCATAGTACTGACCACTGACACTATCTCCCTTGTGCGCCGTATGGTCAAGAAACACATGCCTCTACCGTATCTGCCCCCCTGGGGCCTGGTGGCCTGTTATGAGACTTATTTTTTATTTGCTTTTTACTTTTGCAATAAAGGTGATTTTCTCGAGAAACGCTCACTTGTAAGCCTTTAAGCAATTTAAACTGGAATGTGGAAAATAAAAAGTGATTTACAAAAAAGTGACTTCGGAAATCCCTTAATAAAGCAAAAGCATAAAGTAGAAAACTTGATTTATTTATTTTAATGTTTGTCCACTTATGCATCTTTGAAATAAAGTGCATCAGGCATAAAGGGAATGGAACACACGACCTTTAAGAACCAGGGTCACCGGGCTTCTACAAAATTTGCAAAAACCTATACTGATTCAATTTTTGTAAAGAAGTCATTAGATAATTAAACATTGTTTAATAAAGATGGGGGGCGAGGTTAGCTCAGTGGTAGAGCGCTGGACTAATAAGCTGGAGGCCTGAGTTCAAATCCCGAGCAAGCACTAACGATTTTTTCTTCTAGTGTCTTCGTTCATGGGTTGAATTCGGCCTCCCTGACCGTTCCTAGGCCAACCCAGCCTTTAATTAACTAATTAATTAATAATGGGTACCTTGGTTGGTGCTAATGACTCTAGGAGTCGAAGCAGCCAAGGGGAAAATCAGGCGGCCGGAGCATAGTACTGACCACACTATCTCCCTAGTGTGCCGTATAGTCATGAATGAGATACCTCTATAGTATCTGCCCCTCAGGGCCCTCGTGGCCTGTTACGGGACTGATTTTTTTTTTTTTTTTTTTTTTTTTTTTTTTTTTTTTTTTTTTTTTTTAATAAAGATGACCACACATTGTTCCCTCCATCGCCTACCTGCTGAATACGGAACCCCACTGCTCAGGATGTGTATGTATTCTTACCTAGACCCTCCATACACGTGGGCCTATATTTACACCACAAACCTGTTCCAAGGTCTCAGTACTCGAGCAGGTCTCTTCTTTCTCAGGTAGGCTCTTACTCTACAATACAACTACTTTAAAGCTAGTTCTATGTAAGTTTGTGGCTACAACATAGCAGCGTAATTTCATGACAATTACGTCATTAACTCACTGGATCGCTTCAATACGTCCATGGTTATCTTGTTTTTGCCAGAATTTTCTTTTGAAGGAATTTTCTTCTGTATTTCAACAGATCCTTACCTACTATTTTTACATCTAGCTCTGAATTAAGAATTACGGTATCCCTGGATTTGTTTTCTCCATTTGAGTTTTCAATATCACTTGAAATACCGTTTGCTAGTTATGTGTGACTTGGTCATCTTACAAATTGTGTTTTCTTTTCAACTTACAAATTACAAGATTCATCTTCCTTCCAGGTCTAAAGTGGTAAAAAAAGGAATGACCTTATACCTACAGTAATGTGAATGCTGAAATGTTTTCCGGTACTTACGTATTAGCGTCAAAGCAGGTTAAAGAGTCGGGTCTCAGAGAACTGGATTATCACCGGGTCAGAGAGCTGGATCAAGTTTTTGCCAATATGGCGACGGGATTATCAACGATTTGGGTTTAACTAGAGTTTTGATATAACCTTTAGCGAGCGAAAACGCGTAGCACTTATATTAATAGCATAATTGCTATGCGTTTCCGCTCGCTACGCTCGCTCAAGATTATATCAATACTCTAGTCAATCCAACTCGTTGATAATATAGATCAAGGATGGTTTTTCGCTGGATAATAGACTGATATACAATTTAGCATCGCTTCGAAACAGTCTTTCATCCTTACTATTCTGTTGTCGCTATATAAACTCGCACAAAAATTGAAATCGCGTAACAAACGAAAAAACAACAACAATTGCGTGGGTAAATAAAGCACAAATGAATTGCGTTTAAAAGACAAGGGAACAAAATGGTTACTATAAACACAATAGCCTATGAAATCTCAGATAGTGATTGACCTATTGAAATGCGTTATCTATGATCCAGATCTCTGAACGAGACCCGCCTCTTTAACCTGCATTGGCGCTAATACGTAAGTACCTGTTTGTCGTGTCAAATAAAATTCTATTGTTACAAGAGGGTTAATCACCTGAACATATTTGATTGTATACATTATCACCACTATCACTAAATACACTACAATGTTCCTAGTGTATGGTTACCGTTGAATGAGTGATGTATTGTCTGACTAAACCACACTCTAGACCTAATTGGTATAAATGGTCCGTTTATTCGGAACAAACGAGACTTCATTCCTTTAATCCGGTGATGATGGCTGTCCTTTTTGGAAACACACCTCCATCATTTCCTCTTCCTCCTTCTTTCTCTCTCACGCAATGTCAGTATCGTAGTTTCAAGGGTTCGTCGGCACTTTGAATCTTCAGCAATCTGAAGCCAGATATCTTCAGTTTTCGAAATAACCGCTCTTGAACGTCTGTCATTTTGGGAAAAAAAAAACACACTTTTTGCTCTTTTCGACCAGATAACTCTTCAAAGATGAACCCAAAAAATAAATGTCGGCTATAGGTTTGTAGGGCATTGCATTCCCTTCAGTAATACAAATTACTTTACTATTTTATGTATTTTCTTCAAACTTTAAAACAATTTCAGTGTTCATCGTGAAATCTGGCGACAACTGTCGACCTATGAATCCCCAGGGACTTAGTACATGTTGACCTTCTAACTAGCCCAAAGAAAGTTATGAAGTCAAAAATTGTGTTGCCTGGACTATTAGTCGAAAGTTGTTGCCAAATTTGAGATTTCACAATGAACACGGAAATTGTTTTTACGTTTGAAGGAAAATAAATAAAATAGCAAAATAATTTATATATAATTGAAGGGAATGCAATGCTATACAACCGGCATTTATTGGGTGCATCGTTGAAGAGTTATCCGGTCAAAAAGGGCAAACACTTTACGGCAAAAGTGTTTTTTCCCAAAATGACTGACTTTCAAGAGCAGATATTTCGAAAACTAAAGATATCTCGAAAAACTTTATTGAGTAGAACTTGCAGCAAAATTAATCATCTTTCATTTGTTAGAGAATGGTCATGTCGCTGGGACGCAGGGTTTCCGAGATATTAGTGAAACCCCGAAAATGGGACCTTCTGAACCCCCCCCCCCCCCCCCCCGGCTGAAAGGCTACGGGCGGGGACTATTGTTATGATGACATCCTAACTAGTCGAAACAAAGTTACGAAGTCAAACATTTTGTTCCAAAACTTTCCAACTATAAGTGTTGCCTGGACTGATTCCAGTTGTAAATTAAGTTTTGAGCCCTTGTTTTATTAACTTAATTATCCAATAGACGGATTGCATCGCCTCAATTCCAATTGTAAATTAAATTTTGAGGGTAATCTAAGAATATGTTTCAATGAGCAAGCAAGAGTTTACGTTTTCCTTTCTGAGGTCCTGAAAGATTTCTGGGTTTGTTAACACATCTATTTTAGGACAACTTCGTTTACTATTCCAAGAGCTATTTAATGTGTCCTGTTTTGAAAATAGTAGTAAGCTATAATTATGTGAGTACTTGTTTTGTACTATTATCTCCCTAGAACGTGGCGAGCTTCCAAAAGCAATAATTCTAGGACTGGGCGAGTTCCACTTCCTGAAGACCTTCCAAATAGTCGTGTCAATCACTCGTCTTACGCAGAAGCGGACATTTTAAGACTCCGGCTGATTTTAAACTATTTACGATACAGTCACTAATGAGATATGGAGCGAAAAAACAGGTACACGACTCCTATATTAAGGCTCCTTGAGAATGTGGTTAATATATAAGAACCAAGTCTTCTTAATAATTTACTTGTTGACACTTAACAGATTTAACAAACGAAGAGATAACTTTATTAGGTAGTAAATGTTACCAGTGCTGTACTAATATTTCCCACCTTGTTCCAGACATTTTGGTATTAGAACTCTTATTATATAATTTATCATTATTAACGTTTAATTAATGGACCTCGCGAACCACAATTATTTTAACAAGTGTGATTATCTCTGTAACCAATCTTTCTGAATGGACTCTTTTTTAGAAGTAAAATTTTAATCTTCGTTTATTTATATATATATAAATTATTTTTTATCCTAGTAGGCATGGAGTCATTAAAGCAGTCTTCCCTTTTTTTTTTTTTTTTTTTTTTTTTTTTTTTTTTTTTTTTTTTTTTTTTTTTCTAATATATATATACTACTTTATTTATTCGGCCCGACATGTTTCGTACGTCTTTTTTTCGCACCTCTTCAGGGGCACTTCTTGCAAGGAAGTCCTCTCGTTCCCAAGTACTCCCTCTTGAAAAAAAAGTCCGTCACGCAGGAGCTGCATAACTAAGCACTTTCCTCAGAATTTGGGTAGTGTAGACTGCTTTCCAGAACAATTTACTTAAAATATCCTACATAAATAAAATAAAAACATGAATAGTTCTCTTTTAAATTTGTAATGAGTAACTGATCAATTAATAATTTGCTTCCAGAGTTATGTTTACACATGGTACCTATTACACTACGTAATAAATACAAAAAACCTCATATTATCGTATTTTGATCTAACGCAGGAACAGGATACAGTCACTCTAGTGGTAGAAAGCGCTCCTTGCGGCGGCTTTGTGAACCTACGTCTGACGGGCTTTTCTATTGAAATATATTACAAATTAAACCCACCTTTCCGATTGACCGATTCAGCTCATTTTTACAACACTTCTTTCTCATGAGTTACCCACGACGCATACCGCGTTTCGTTACAATACAGCAGAAATTACGACCGGAATGAGTATATTAAGAATTTGGGTCAAGAGTAAACCCCCCCTTCTAATGAACCGATTTAGTTTATTTTTACAACACATATTTACCTGTAGATTACCACTACGAATACCGAGTTTCGTCGAAATATACCAAAAATCACGGCTGGTAGTGGCGAATTGGTATTGTGGGTCCGGAGTAAACCCCCCCTCCTAATGAACCGATTTAGTTTATTTTTACAACATTTATTTACCTGTGGATTACCACTACGAATACCGAGTTTCATCGAAATATACCTAAAATCACGGCTGGTAGTGGCGAATTGGTATTGTGGGTCCGGAGTAAACCCCCCCTTCTAATGAACCGATTTAGTTCATTTTTATATCTCACTTTTCTCTCTATATTACCACTACGAATACCGAGTTTCGTTGAAATATAACAAATATTACGGTTGACATAGTCAAATTAGTGTTTTGGGTTCGGGGTAAACCCCCCTTCCGGTGGACCGACTTTGGTGGTTAACGAACTCGTTCAATCGTTTGCTAATTGAATGCTATATACCAAGTTTCGTGACGAAAAAAACAAAAACTCTGGCCGCTATCGTGTTAACAGACACACATATATATATATATATATATATATAGATATATATATATATATAGATATATATATATATATATATATATATATATATATGGATATATATATTTATATATATATATATAGATATATATAAATTTTAACGGGGGTCATTTTCGGTGTCTACTAGGTAGGATCGATAAAGATTTGAAGAAATTTTTCAAAAATTCCGTCATGAGTCCAACCTCAATAGCTACTTTCCTTCGGAGGAAAGTGCTAAAAGGGAAGACTGCTTTAATGACCCCATGCCTACTAGGATAAAAAAGAATTTGGATATTTTGGGTCATCTATAAGAATAAATAATATATATATATATATATATATATATATATATATATATATATATATATATATCTGAATGTATGTCCGTGCGTTCTTTACTTATTTTATTATTTCGATGTCTGTATTGTATAGGTTGTTGTTCAGTTGAGGGTCTTTATTTATTTACATTTTAACGTCCATTATCATATTAGCCAGGATAGTGTTGATGCCTTTTCTTTTTTCTGAAAAAAAGCCACCACCCCATAGCGGGAATCGAACCCAAGACCTTTGGGACGGAGTGTTAAGTGCTCACGACTTTTATGTATGCATATTTATATATATATATATATATATATATATATATATATATATATATATATATATATATATGTCTGGGTGTGCCTAGGGGCTGTCTGTAATCCCAACTCCTACCATGGAACGAACGACGACAAGAGGTGCTTAATATATATATTAAGCACCTCTTGTCGTCGTTCGTTCCATGGTAGGAGTTGGGATTAAAGACAGCCCCTAGGCACACCCAGACATCTTTTACGGTTACCTGCTGAGGAGGTGTAGTATTGGCAGACATGTGACTGGGTTAGGGCACGAAAAAAGTACCTGAACAAATCCGCCACCTCTCAGTGGCTACTGGATTAATTATATATATATATTATTATTACTAACACATTTTACAGAAGCTGTGACACCAGTCACATGAGTGCATCCACCCCGGAAAGATCTATCGCTACTTGGTGTTACAGATGTTATATTACTGTGTTCCTTATGCAACATTCTGCAAGAATGAAAGTCGGTGTCTTTGTGCACTGGAATGGGTGAGGTATTTCTCCGGAGAAATCTCCTGACCGCAATATAGTGGGGGTGTCAAATACCCCATCTTGAAAAGGTCATCACTTCTTTTGGGAGGATTTCCTTGATCCTCTCCCTTTTATCACGCTCTTTATGGATATTCTACAATTTTATATGGCGTAGGAATCGCCTCATTAAATTACAGGTATACACTTGAAAGGAGACAAATACGCACTGTATTCAATATTTGATATTTTAGGGATGGGATAACTTTCTATTTATCTAATTTTTTTTCCGGCCCGGTGGCCGTGAGTGTTAAGGCCTGAGCACTTAAAACTCCGTGCCAAAGGTCGAGGGTTCGATTCCCACTATGGGGTGGTGGCTTTTCTTTAGAAAAAATAAAATTCATCAGCTCTATCCTGGCTAGAAAAGGGCGGTAACCTGCAGATAACGTGTCGCAAAATTCGTAGTTAATAATATTGGACGTTAAACTTTAAATAATAATAAATTTTTCGAGAAAACGAAATATATTTATTATGACTCCTGGCATTACCAGAGTTTACTTGGGCCTTAATGAAAATCCCAGAAAAACAAGCAAATACAATTTAATTAGAGTCAAGTATAAATGTATTTACTTGACTTTAACTAAATTGTGTTAGCTTGTTTTCTGGGGTTTTCATTAAGGCCCAAGATAACTCTGGTAATGCCAGGAGTCATAATAAATATATTTTGCTTTCTTCTTGAAACGATGGAAATATATATTCGTAAAATTTACAGCGTGCGAGTTAACTCGTTCGTGGGAAAATTGAAACGACATCTATACCAGAAATATATTGGGCGAGATTTTTGGGCAGTTAAAGAGGATTATTTGTGGCTGCTCTTATATTAACATACACACTAACATTTAAATAGATATAGAAAACATCCTGTTAAAAATCCGTACCCCCCCCCCCGTAATAAAGAAATAAACCCGTTCATACCTGCCTTCCTTCCGTTATCACCTAACGTTTATGACACCTCTCCCCAGGCCCTTGTTCCTTTACTACCGCCCTCAACTAAATGGGTGGTCAAAACTCCTCCTCCATTCCTTTTCTCAAACTTACCTTGATCAATCACATTCAGAAATGATAACACATTCGTGAAGCATAGTACTCCTTCTTCTCATCGGTAAGCCTATATTTATCATGTACTTCTTTATTTATTTATATTTAATATATGTATGTTTCTATGTTACCCATTTAAGTTTTAAAACTGTATTAATCTACCTCTAATTTAGCTTTTCTGTAACATTCACTCTAAACCGGAGATCATGTCCTACAATCTACCTCAAAAACATTCCACTACCAGTATCCAGCGAGGTTCGATATCTAGGATTATACCTTGACAGCCGACTGACATGGAACCCTCAAACGAGACTGAAAAGACAAGAACTGAACAAACGATACGGACTACTTAGACGACTCCTTGGACCTTCATCTAAACTATCGACTCAGAACAAAATTAAGATATATAAAACAATCATCCGACCAATATGGACATACGGACTTGAACTCTGGGGATCTGCAAAACCATCCAACATCAACAGAATACAGGCATTCCAGTCAAAAGTCCTCCGTAAAATTGTAAATGCCCCTTTCTATGTATCCAACAAAACCCTACACAATGACCTCAACATCCCATTTGTCCTTGACCTCGCTAAAACCCGTTTCCAAACGTTCCACTCCAAATTGTCTTACCATCCTAATCCTGAAGGTCTATCCTTATCATCCCAATACCATCCAGACAATCCTCCCAGGCGGCTCAAGAGACAGTGGCCCCGAGACAACTTACTTGCCTGATCTTTTCATGATCAATAAAATATTTACTAAGACACCTCTGGAAGTGCCAACAATGGTTGGCTTCTTCCAAATTTTGTATTTTTTTTTTTTTACTTTTGCCAGTTTTGTCAACTTGTACATAATATCTGGATCAACATACTTGATCATTGTACTGTTAACCTGTACAGATTTAAAAAAAAAAAAAAAAAAAAAAAAAAAAAAAAAAAAAAAAAAAAAAAAAAAAATTTAGCTTTTCTAAGCTCAAGTGTTTCAATCGCATTGTTTCAGTTAGTTAGCTTTTCTTTGATATATATTTTTTTTAGCGCAATAATGTTTAATCAATGTAATTAAACTCCTATAAATAATTTTTTTGTGGTATGATACTCGTTATTTGTTTATTTTTTCAGTAATATTTAAATGTTTTATGAGTGTGTTGTAGGCTCAATTTAGCTATTCAACCAAACTTTTTATTTGTATAATAGTCAGAAAGTCAATTAATAAATTAAAAACGCCTTTATTTTCTAATCGTTTCATTAAATCTGTTTCACGTCCTCTGGATCCTCTTCAGGGCCGCTAAGACTAGTGACAACTTAATTATACAGCACAACTATCGGAAGACAAACCTTATGCTACAAGGGCCAGGTCCAAGCAACTATACAATAGTATATAGGCTGTGTAATTAAATATTAATTAAGTCAATAAAGATTATCTATAAGGGGTTTATTGCATTAATTGGCTGCCTGGCTATTTTATAAAGAAGTAATTGAACATATTTTGTTATTTATAAAAATTCCGAAATTTTAGCTGTAAGCTGTAGATATAACAAACACTTATCAAATGTATATTCACTCTCTCATATGTATAATGTTTTTCTGTTTTAGTCACTTCTTTTGTATATATATTAGTATTAACTCTGTCCTCCTTTTTTTCCAGTCCTGATGAAGGCTTGAATTTCAAGCCGAAACTTCGGCAAATAATAAAACTCATTTTATTAATATATACACCACGACCGAACCCTGACAAATTCTACCAACGGTCAAAGATCTCCTCTAATCATCTATTAATTCTGATGGGGATCATTTTCGATATAATTCGATATAGCAATAATGAACGAAACAAATTTTCAAAAATTCCTTCACGAATGCAACCTGAAATTCTGAGTCCGCAAATTCTGTTGGTTTTAATGACATAGAACAAAGTGTATAATGATAAATAATTACCGCCATTAATTACATACCGACAGGTTGTTTGCTCTGATTGGTGCAATTAGATGATAAACACCTTGTCAAGTTTCTCTTCGCCATATGCCATGATAATAATGGCTACATCTCTCCATGTTTCATAATCATATTTAGAAACTCTATTCATGTTTTCATGATTTATCCTTCTAAAAATCACTCGAGTTTCTAATGTTTAACTGTAATTTACAACAATAATTTATTTATTTATTTTTTTGTTTCAGGTATGGCGACTTCCTGATTTTTTCAAGAATTAAGGTGACGAGCAAAGTGTATTGAATATAATGTATTCCAGTAGTTCATTTGTAGATTTTGTTATATTACGTTTTGATTACATTTTCGTTTCATTCTTTTAAATTTGTTGACGTCTCCTCTGGGCGGGATAATCTTGTTGAAGTCTCCTATGGGCGGGCTAATCTTGTTGAAGTCTCCTATGGGCAGGATTATCTTGTTGAAGTCTCCTATGGACAGGCTTATCTTGTTGAAGTCTCCTCAGGGCGGGCTAATCTTGTTGAAGTCTCCTACGGGCAGGCTTATCTTGTTGAAGTCTCCTATGGACAGGCTTATCTTGTTGAAGTCTCCTATGGGCGGGCTAAACTTGTCGAAGTCTCCTATGGGCAGGATTATCTTGTTGAAGTCTCCTATGGACAGGCTTATCTTGTTGAAGTCTCCTAAGGGCGGGCTAATCTTGTTGAAGTCTCCTACGGGCAGGCTTATCTGGTTGAAGTCTCCTATGGGCAGGCTAATCTTGTTGAAGTCTCCTATGGACAAGCTTATCTTGTTGAAGTCTCCTATGGTCAGGCTTACCTTTTTGAAGTCTCCTATGGGCGGGCTATTCTTGTTGAAGTTTCCTACGGGCAGGCTTATCTTGTTGAAGTCTCCTATGGGCGGGCTTATCTTGTCGAAGTCTCCTACGGGCAGGCTTATCTTGTTGACGTCTCCTATGGACAGGCTTATCTTGTTGAAGTATCCTATGGGCGGGCTAATCTTGTTGAAGTCTCCTATGGACAGGCTTATCTTGTTGAAGTCTCCTGTGGGCGGGCTAATCTTGTTGAAGGCTCCTATGGGCAGGCTTATCTTGTTGAAGTCTCCTACGGGCGAGCTTATCTTCTTGAAGTCTCTTTTGGCCGGGCTTGTCTTGTTGAATCTCTTATGGGCAGGCTTATCTTGTTGTAGTCTCCTATTGGCAGGCTTATCTTGTTGAAGTCTCCTATGGGCGGGGTTTTCTGGTTGAAGTCTTGAATGCATTAACTATGAGTCCACTAATTGTACCTCTGTTGTAGATTCGAAGCCCGCCAGAAGAAATATTGATAAATGTATTCGCCCCACAGTTAGTACTACTGGTTTGTTGCCCTAAGCAGGAGCGAGACAAGTGGTCCGCCCTATTTCTCCTTGCATTCCTGAATCGGTCATGGTGATCTCTCCTTCCTCTTTGGCAAATCCATTGTATCCCCACCCCCTCCTTCCCCCTCTTCTCCCCCTTCTATCCAGCCTATCTCCTCAAGTACTAGCCGTGTCTTGACGTTCTAGAGGGCTTTTGATCACAGCCTCAACCTGAGAAGGAATATACCTGATGATTCATTTTCCGATGAGTTACAAACGGCCAAAGTATTATTTTCGATGATTATGTTAAATAAACATACACAAACTTGAATAAATTAAAACATTAATTTTCGAAAAAATTTTTAATAAGGCAATTCAACCATACGGGTCATTGTTGCCTATTGAAATTTACTGAAACGAATGTTAATGTAATAAAGGGGAAAATAAAAAACAAAACAAATTAATCATGAAGATTAGATAGTTAGCCGTCGAGGTGATAAGCAAACATGAAATAGTTGGGATTCGGCTAGAAAGAAACCTCAATAAGATTTTTGTAAAAAATCTATATTCGAGAACTTTGGTCTTCATCTGCCACCCGGCACTTTCATTGCTTACGAAGGCTACCAAAGAGTAGCCGAAACGTCCTGAATATAGATTTTTTACAAAAAACTTATTGAGGTTTCTTTTTAGCCGAATCCCTACTATTCCATGTTTGCTTAAAACAAATTAAGTTGTCGAAAATATAATAGGTATACTTAAGAATATTGAAACTACTGGTCAGATTAAATAAAAATTAAAGTTAATTGAAATGCTTTATATTTTAATATTTGAGTTATTATTTTTATTGGCAAATAAGCTTATTATATTTTATTAAATAGCTCAGTGGCTCTCAAAAAACTCAACGCTCTCTGGCTTGATTCATGGTCGTCTCCAAGTATATCACAGAGTGGACCATGAATGTCCATTTGGTTCCGAGTGGCTTCGTAGGCCCTGATTCAGTGAAAACTTGTTTAATAGTTAAGGTGTTTCGCCACCTTATTAAGTGGCAATATGAATGGTATGAATCCTGATGAATAGAGAAAATAAGTTGATAGAGATTGAATCCACAACCTCGGCATGGAAAACCTCATCTCAAGACACTAGGCGAGATGAGGTGGTTCAGTCGAGGATTAGAATTGGACACAATAATCTGACCCTTGCATATTTATTTAAAAGATAATTAAGGCCTGAATGCACCTCTTGGGTTTCTATCTGTATACATAAGCAGCGAACATAATGAATATTTAATCAGCCTTTCAAAAGCCTTGAAACTGTAAAATCTTCGATTCCTAATTCGGGATAATATCATCAGGACAAATACAAGAATGGAGACCCCATCTCCTGAAAGGAAAGATGGTCCAGATAAATACAAATAATTGTGAAATTTTACGACATAGACATTTCGCAGCAACAATTCGAATAAAAGCATTGCCAAATTAATTAAATACTAACTGTCTTATAAAGTGAATGGATTTTTCTTATCCTCTGATAATCGTAAATCGTTAAAATTACAAGTGACGCAGAAGAGAAGTTGAGTGTTAGCATTCGAACTCCGTATAAGCCTCTCCGGGATCTGTAGACATAAGTTTGTCGTTTCAAATTACTCATCCTCATCATTTAAAGACTATGTATTTATTTATAGAAATACTGCCAGAACCTTTCAATAATGTATTAAATATCATTAGGCGTTACACACTCTGTATTCATTTCGAAAGATCCGGTATTATCCTACTTATGGCCTACTCCTTAACTACATCGTTCTTCAAGTCATATTTCATTGGACACCTCTCTGGATTCATTGGAGATATTATATTTTTAAAATCGTTAGGTTGGTCACAGGTAACTTCTAACTTCACTGTGAACACATTCAATGCTCTGCAAGGAGTGAACTTCAGTGCTGATGACACGGTAGCTTATGCTTTACTCTATTCCTGTTTCCCACAATAATCTACAAGGCCACCAAAGGGACTTGAGAAACATATGCATGTTCGAGACAAGCTAACTCCATGAAAGACGATAATATACAGCGGGAATGTTAATCGCTGTGACCATTGTTATGAAGATATACCTCATTCCATAATAGTCCAGTAGATAGAGGGGGCTAGCAAAAGTCCCCCAGAATTTATATATATATATATATATATATATATATATATATATATATATATATATATATATATATATATATATAGTTAGGTATGGTGTGAGTATGCTGAAACCAACTTTTCGACCTCAAAAACCGGGTGGAAAACTTTTGGCAGGCGAAATGTTAGCACTAATATCAGTTTTTCTTCATTAATTTGTTCTTCATTTATTTGTTGATTTTGGGTAATAAAACTCCAAAAAGCGATTAAAGGGCGATAAATTCTGAGTCAAATGAGCTGGTCAGAGTCCAAATTCGGACAGACAAAATTGCCGGAACCGCTAGCCAAAAAACATGAATTTTAACTAATTTTGCGAAAAACTGTGTTGAGCCCACTTTTAACGCGTTACAGCCTGGATCTATCTATTCGTTTGATAACACCCTTCCTAAAAGTTGAAGAGCATCAATAACTGAGTCCAAAAAGCACAAAAGCATTGAAAAATATTAAACTTTTTTAGTCGCTATTGGGCCAAAATGAGAAAAAGTGAAATTTCCATGTGATCGCCTTTTGCAATATTTTGGTTTACAATATACTTTTGATTTTATCCTAAATGTATCAATTAATGGAGTCTGTTCAGGGGAGAGGGCGGGGTGGGGTAACCCTAAGAAATTGGGTTTTACTCAAAATCAATGGTTAACAAATTAATGAAGAAAAAGTACTAACATTTCGCCTGCAAAAAGTTCTCTCCCCGGCTTTCGAGGTCGAAAACTTGGTTTCAGCATACTCACACCATACCTAACGCTATTAAAAAAAATATTCTAGGGGAATTATTGCAATCTTGACCTCAATATGAAGCCTCTAAATACTCGGCTATAATGTAAACCTTGAAACATTTCAAGTGCCTTGGTACATTGTAAGGCTTTGGCATAAATAAATGGGCGATGTTTGATTTCTGTCCAACACCTAACTTCTATCAACCAGCCGTGTTCTCGGGAGTAGGAAGTGGTTATTGCGGTGAGAGGAATGGGCAGACGGCTTCCAGACGATGATAGCTGGAGGAGAAACGGACGCAATCCGGTGAATGTCCAGACCGTCCATTACCATCCAATTCGGAAGTCATCAAGACCTCCCCGTAGAAAGTGCAGTTATGCGGTCAAGGCCCCGGGGACATGGGTAGGTCTAACCTGGATCGGCGGCCAGAAGTAGGCAAGTGGTCTGGCAAATGGCACCTTGTCCGCAATATCCTTCCGATTGCATTTGGTGAATTTTCGAGCCGTTATTTTTCAGAAACATTGATTGCTTTATATCTAGGGTGATAGCAAGCGCTTCTGAGTCGAGCTGGAGATTATAGACTAATTCACAGAATTTGTTCTAAGTAATTAAAAAATTGTAAAGGTATGCTCTGTTAAAAAAATGCTGGCGTTCTATATTAGAAGATATGTCATTATACTTGCATTTCGCACTTGGTAGTTACGTACCATCTTATGAAATGTATGCCGAGGACATGCAGTGCCACGCTTCAACAACCACTCTCTAGCTAGTTTTAGGCACTAAAATTTTTTTGTTAAAAACTTTTGTTGGGACCAATATAAAACGGAAGAAAAATAAATATAACTTGATTGGTTCAAAAATACAAATAGTTCTCCATTTCTACTTGACCGATTTAGTTTATTTTTACAGCACATATTTTTCTTTATACGAGCACATATTATAAATATTTCCGCCTTATGGGGTCTCTTAATAATTTCAGGTATGGTTCGGTCGTTGTTTCTTAATAAAACTACATTTTACATGTGAAAACGGGTTATATTGCTTGCCGACGTCTCGGCTTGAAATTCAAGCCTTCATCGGGGCTGTAAACAAGTAGGACAGAGTTAATATTAATTTATAAATATACAAAAAGATTCAAATATTCAATAATTGAGTTATCAACAAAAAGATTCAAATATAATTTTCGTTGTGGGGAAAAAATTGTGATAATAATTGGGCTATTAACGCCGGGCTATCTACAGGTTGCCACCCTTTTTTTAATGCCAATTGCACGTGGTCGGTCACCCATTCAGGTACTGGCCACGTCCGACGTTGCTTAACTTCGGCGATCCACGGGAACCGGTGCATTCAACGTGGCTACGGCAGGTGGCAATAAAAGGTGTTAAAGTTAATTTTCCTAAATTTTTTCTGTATGGATTCTACAAGGTTAGAATATAAATATTTATACAACATAAAGATCTGTATAGAATGTAATTTGAAGAAAGGGAATGTCCGATGAAGGAGTCTGCTGCTGAAAAAGGAGAGAAAGAGTGAGGAGGGCTTTGACTTCGGCTGTCTCTGAAAAACCTGTCTTGGTCTTCACTCACCACTATCCTGCAATTGGGGTAGATTTATCGGGGATATATTACTTTTATTTATTCATCAATTACAATCTGTAATTTATTTTATATTAATTTATTTCTGAATAACGCAAAAATATAATTAGTTTTTTTTTTTATTACTTTAGCTTTATCAGGGATATATTACTTTTATTTATTCATCAAGTACAATCTGTAATTTTTTACATATTAAATTATTTCTGAATAACGCAAAAATATAATTAGTTTTGTTTTTTTATTACTTTAGCTTTATCGGGGATATATTACTTTTATTTATTCATCAATTACAATCTGTAATTTATTTTATATTAATTTATTTCTGAATAACGCAAAAATATAATTAGTTTTGTTTTCTTATTACTTTAGCTTTATCAGGGATATATTACTTTTATTTATTCATCAATTACAATCTGTAATTTATTATATATTAATTTATTTCTGAATAACGCAAAAATATAATTAGTTTTGTTTTTTTATTACTTTAGGGTGAGGATTGCCTAGCAATTTGTTAGCACAATAGCAATTAAATAAAGGAATACTTAATATTTATTTCCTTTGAAAAGGGTTTTATAAATCAAATACACAAGAACAGTTCTACCTCTGACATTCCCACTGACACTACTACTGACAGGACATGGAAATACAAACACATACTTATACAGATACAAACTTACAGACACTGACACATGCACATGCGATAATCACACAGTACAGACATACCCGAAATTGAAAAAAACTTTTAAGACTGGCCTATCAGCCCCAAAAACTCTTTACTGATTATTTCTCCATTATAAATAAATGTGCCAAACTTACCTTCCTGATAAGAGTATGTCCCGTTAATACTTGAGATAAATTTTAAACTTTTTAATAATTTTGGTAATTCAATAAGAGATTGCTTATTCTTAAGATAAGTTTTAGAGTATAATAATTTTGTTTATTTAATAAGAAATTGTTGATTTAAAAAAATGGAATAATTGAATCAATAACAACATATAAGTTCAGTATTTCATACGCATAAGATATGGGTTATGTAGAAAAAAATTATCTCCCTCACCATAGGGACACTTTGGTGAGGAAATAAAAAAATAAAAAAAGGGGGAAAAGAAAGGAAAAAGGGGGGGGGTTATAACCTTGCCACCATGTATGAAAGTCATTTTTTTCGGCATTAAAAAAAAAAAATGTGGACATTTATCACTAGATATTGTTATGATGAGGAAATTGTATTCAACCTCAAGAAGTCAAAACGCCTTCTGTTCTTTAGAGAAAACTTGAGAAATTACATAAAGCCACAGTACAATACAACAAAGGGAGGGTAAAAATAAATAAAAACCACGAACATTTTAGTCACTTCTGAATTGCTTTATTGGGTGGACGTCGTATATGGGTTTCCTGCCTATGCGCGGAGGAACCGCGCTAAAATGTACACAACAGAACGTAAATACATATGATTATGTAACTCCTCCTGAAAAAAATCACCCGTTACAATAAGACTTGGGCGGCTTACGTATCGATTACTAAAGTCATCAGCGCCATGTTTTATCATTAAATGTCCGTTTATCCTTTTAGTTTTGTTGACACTGCACTCATAGAAAGTGTGATGCTACGCTCAGCCGAGCATGACATATGCCGGTCAGTGCATGAATCAAACAGCTCGACCATAGGATTCAATCTCCCCTTGGTTCTAAACCGTGCTAATGTTCCTCCTCACCTACCAATGTCCGGGTAAGTTACGACATTTTCTTGCTACGTGATGCTACGTCGTTCCTGCCAGATAGCACTCTTGCGCAATGCGTTTTGCACTCTCTTTCCGCGCCTTTTCTTCCATTGTTTCTTTTTAGCACTTTCCTCCGAAGGAAAGTAGCTATTGAGGTTGGACTCATGAGGGAATTTTTGAAAAATTTCTTCAAATCTTTATCGATCCTACCTAGTAGACACCGAAAATGACCCCCGTTAAAATTTATATATATATATATATATATATATATATATATATATATATATATATATATATATATGTCTGTGTGTGTCTGTTAACACGATAGCGGCGAGAGTTTTTGTTTTTTCTTCACGAAACTTGGTATATAGCATTCAATTAGCAAACGATTGAACGAGTTCGTTAACCACCAAAGTCGGTCCACCGGAAGGGGGGGTTTACCCCGAACCCAAAACACTAATTTGACTATGTCAGCCGTAATATTTGTTATATTTCAACGAAACTTGGTATTCGTTGTGGTAATATAGAGAGAAAAGTGAGATATAAAAATGAACTAAATCGGTTCATTAGAAGGGGGGGGGGTTTACTCCGGACCCACAATACCAATTCGCCACTACCAGCCGTGATTTTTGGTATATTTCGACGAAACTCGGTGTTCGTAGTGTTAATCTACAGGTAAATATGTGTTGTAAAAATAAACTAAATCGGTTCATTAGAAGGGGGGGTTTACTCCGGACCCAAATTCCTAATATACTCATACCGGTCGTAATTTCTGCTGTATTGTAACGAAACGCGGTATAAGTCGTAAAAATGAGCTGAATCGGTCAATCGGAAAGCGGGGGTTTAATTTGTAATATATTTCAATAAAAAAGCCCGCCAGGTAGGTTCACAAAGCCGCCGCAAGGAGCGCTTTCTACCACTAGAGTGACTGTATCCCGTTCCTGCGTTAGATCAAAATACGATAATATGAGGTTTTTTGTATTTATTACGTAGTGTAGTAGGTACCATGTGTAACATAACTCTGGAAGCAAATTAATAATTGATCAGTTACTCATTACAAAATTAAAAGGGAACTATTCACGTTTTTATTTTATTTATGTAGGATATTTTAATCAAATTGGTCTGGAAAGCAATCTACACTACCCAAATTCTGAGGAAAGTGCTTAGTTATGCAGCTCCTTCGTGACGGACTTTTACACTTCAAACTGTCACCGAAGGAATGTCATATTCCTTTCAAGGCCTTTCTTATCTCTGCTAAGCGTTGTGATTAAACTTTCCATCGGAACTCATCCGAAAAAGTAAAATATTAATTTTCATGTCCTGAGTAAAAAAAAAGCATTTTGTCTAAAATATCAAAAAATGAGTAATTAACATATTTGTGTAGTGCTTGTTAATTCTGATGTAATGAACCAAAAACAAATCTGTCACCATATTGAGTATGGTGAATATTGATGGTTCGTTCAAAAGAACTTAAAACAATACAGGTTTTCATTAAAAAAAGAGAATCTGGATAAAGGTTTTTCCATGTAATTAACTTTTATAGAACTGTTTATAAATTAACAGTAGACATGATCTTTTGTTGAAGCAGGCGTAGATGTATAATTACAGTGGATTAACTTCTTGGTTTAATGTAATGTTCAAAAATGAATATAATACTATTTACTTGTGTTTTTCCCTCCATTGTTCGCGTAAACATTTACAATAAAACTTAACTGACTTAGTTTTGCTTAGTCTAGTTGTGGCCAAATAAAAAATAAATCCTGCACCAATAGAACACATTCAAAACGATTTTTTCCCCTTTGAGGCCATTACAAAAGGTTGTTGTCTAACAATTAAACGCAATTATTGATAAGTATACCCATTTTTTCATTGCTAGAGTGCAATAATTATTGTCTAGGAAGCTCCTAAAAGCTGACAGAACATCAATAGGTGTATATTATTTTTTTCATAATTATAAATATGTATTTTTGCCTCTACAGAAAATTATGAAATGATTTTTTTTCGCCACCTCCTGACATTTAGTATTTTTCCTGCCAGATTTAGTATTTTTTCAGATGATTTTTATTTATTTGTTATAGCTTGGTGGGAATTCCAAAGAAATTTCTCTAGGGACCCAAATAATACTCTCTTACCTGCATTAATTTCTAGTATATTGTAACAAAAATTGGTGTGGTTATGTAAAGAGAAAAGTATTATTTTTTTAAAAAAATAAACTATATCGGTTTGTTAGAAGCTGGGGATTACTTTGTATTATGTTCAAATTGTTTGAAGCCGCGAAACCTCGGGCATTGCTTTTCACTGCTACCACTAGGGGCGCTGATCAGCAGTATCCAGTATCTGCGTCAGCTGCTCATTACATTTTTTGCTTATTATTGACATGCTGCCCATTTGCAATGGATTGTTACAACGCGAAACCTACCAATTACTCCTTGTTGGAAATTTACTGTCCTTCAAAAAAGAGTTCTTAACTATTTTTTTTATTTTATGTATTTATGTAGGTTAGTTGAAGCAAATTATTCAAGAATGGAGCCTACTCTACCCAGTGTTGTAAAATACCCGGGTATTTATTCTTAAGGGTAAATACCCAATTTCATAAATGCACGGGTATTTAAGGTATTTAACTAAACCGCGACTTAGTAATCGAATATAGTAAAATGTCATGGATCATGCCAGTTTAGAGCTATTGAAACACTGAGAAACTATTAAAACAATAATAAATTATAAAATAGGGTCACTGAGAGGTTAATAAATATTAAATTATTACCTGAAAATGGGGTCTCCCGTGGTCTAATGGCTAGCGCCTTGGATTCATAAGCGGGAGAAGGTGGGTTCGATTCCCAACCTCCGGCAGGAATTTTCTCATCCCACGGTTCGCTGGGAAAATTCCTCGCTGCACCCTGGATTTCGGCGCAGTAAAAAAAAAAAAAAAAAAAAAAAAAAAAAAAAAAAAAAAAAAAAAAAAAAAAAAAAAAAAAAAAAAAAATGAAAATTTGCCATAGACCTTCCGATTATCAATAAAAATTTGTTTGCCTATTGTACTACTGCACTGCATTCACAAAAATGTAGCCTCAGCTGAAACTTTGGACTAAGATTATCTCAATTTCTCAAAACGAAAATTAAGTTACCTACTCATTGATCAAAACACTTATACCTTTCAAGCCTCTCCACCATAACATGGGACTTATTTTATTATTTTCTTTGTCATTGTCTTCAAGACCTTCCCAAACAAAGGATCTTTGCCATACTCCCTGTTGGTCCCTATAGCCAGCTATGTTTTTCCGAAGATCAACTGATTTCAATCCCATGCTTATGCCTAACTCACACACAAAACAAATGGAAGAGTCCAACAAGTCTGCTGCAAGATGTTCGTTTCCAACACCAAACTGAATGCGTTTCTCCTACTTAGTTAGCACAAGTTTTTCCTCCGTTTTTTCAAGAGAAGATTCTGGGATATCTTGTTGAAGAGTTTTCAGTAATTCTTAAATCTCTTATGAACTGTGTGGATCAAAGGGGCATTTAACTGAATGACAGTGATAAGTTCAACAATTGGATCAAGGATGTTAACTAGTTTCCCAACTCGGACTCAAAACACTCTGTCATCAAGAAGCTACCTTTTCATTTCTGGTGAGATTTCCGCTTACTTTATTGTTGTTACTACTGTATGAGCATAATTTCAAATACTATTAACAAGGATCACAAACCACTTAAAATGGTTTTGAATTATTATAATAAACATTAAAAATGTTTTTGACGCTTTTTTTAAATTTATATAAGTCCTAAATAATTGAATTGGCTTCATTAGAACCTTTTTAAAATTAATTAACCTTCCCCACTGTAAAAGTAATCAGGAAAATTCATATATATAAATTAAGTTGTAAATACCCAGAAATACCCGGACCGACTTTTAAATTTCTTTAAAATGTTACTGGGTAAGTGTTAATGTTTTTTAAACGTTTTCATGATCAAATGAGCAAGTTTTAGTCCTTGTTTGCGCCAAAAATTACTCAAAGAAGTTGTATCAAGCTCAAAAACTGAAAATACCCACTTTTTAGCGCGGTTCCTCCCTCCCCCATAGGGAGGAACCCCGCTTATAAGGTTGATACAATGAAACAATCCGGAAGTGCCGACAAGAAAATTTCGCGTTTCAGAACCCCCAGAGACCGAAAATAACGGTGGTTCAAATTTGTATATATATATATATATATATGTATATATTTATATATATATATATATATATATATATATATGTATATAGATTGGTCTGTTCGCTCATTTCTGGCTTCCCTGATGGTCCGATTTTGATGAAAGGACCCCGCCCTTTCCTAATGGAAAATGGCTTTCGGTCAAATTGAACGAAACTATGCTCATTGTATAGAGAAAGTCTTTCTGAACAAAAGTCTCCATGGGCACAAAACCAAAAAGTTAAAACTTTTGGTACTTTTGGGTATCCGAAGTTTTCCATTTTAATTTTTGCAAAATCTCGAGATCTCTGGTTGAAAGGTTTCCCAAGCCTATTGCCCAGTAAAAAAAATACGTATCAATTATTTTTCGAAGACCTTTCGAACGACACCACATTTGACACTCCTACCCCCCCCCCCCCCCCCCCCCCCCCCCCCCACCGCCCCACACACGGGGGTGAGGGGAAGCGTTTTTTTTGCAATAATCGTCTATCCATTATCATTTGAAGATCTTTTCGAAGGCAATACCCTGAAACCTTGCCTCACACCCTTACTCCACCCCCACCCCAACCCCTACCCCACTTCTAGCTCGTATGTTTAAAAAAAAAGGCCATTTTTCGCAAAAAAAAGTGTTCTGTTAGCAGACTTTAACATTAGTAGCCCTGAAAAGGGCCGCTTTTTGTCTCTAAGACTACTGTGAACTGTTTTGACTTTTCGTTTGCTAACGATCAGCTGCATCTAACGTATGATTCAGAAAGCAAGAAGTCGGATATTTGATGTTATGATGATGACGATCATATCCCAAGGTGATACACGATCATATCAGTGTATTGCAGTCAAAAAGATCATCAAATGATAATGGATAGACGATTAATGCAAAAAAAAAAAGCTTCCCCCGCCACCGTGGGTTGGGGGGGGGGGGTAGGAGTGTCAAACGTGGTGTCGTTCGAAAGGTCTTCAAAAAATAATTGATACGTATTTTTTTGCTGGCCAAATGGCTTGGGAAACCTTTCAAGCAGAGATCTCGAGATTTTGCAAAAATTAAAAATGGAAAACTTCGGATACCCAAAAGTACCAAAAGTTTTAACTTTCGGGTTTTGTGCCCATGGAGACTTTTGTTCAGAATGACTATCTCTATCCAATGAGCAGAGTTTCGTTCAATTTGACCGAAAGCCATTTTCCATTAGGAAAGGGCGGGGTCCTTTGGTACAAAAATCAGTCGTCCAATTTGAAAGGTAAATTCGTTAACCAGCAAAATCCGCCCACTGGAAGATGGCGTTTGGGGCGAAATTCGCGCAGAAAAAATCGTAACGCTTACGTTTTTGAGTTCATAAGCTTGTAAGTACTCTTTTTATAGGCTTCTTGGGCTAGGAAAACGAATGAAACCATTTTCAATACGATAGCTTTAACCGTTTTCGAGAAAATTGGAAAAATAGTTTTTGAATACCGTTTTTGGTTTGGGTACTTAGAATCACGGGATTCAGTTGAAACATTATCTGCATGTTCTACTTTCATTAAAACTAATATGTTGAAAGTTATGTTACGTTTGGAGTTAAGGAAGGGTTAGAATAAAATATTTTATGAACAGACATGAAAAGTTTTGGGAACTTCGTATACTTTCATTAATATCTCGAACACGGTTGGGAAATCGTGGTAAGTGGATAGAAACTATTTAGCTTACTAAAATCTCTACAAAAATGATTCTAAAACTATTTTTGATTAGGTTATGTCAATCGGAGAAATAAGTGCTTAAAACTTCAAATACGTCTGTTTTGTTCTTATGAACGGGTTTTTGTCGTTCTTTTTGTAATTTTTGTCTCTTTCCCTTGTTTTTTTATTGCTTTTTATTTTTGTAATTTCTTATGTTAGGAAAATGTATTTTTTCGTAAAACAGGATAGGAAAAATGAGACTCTATTTTTTATTTTAATTTTATTGATCAAGGTCTTTGCACATAATATGTGCAAAGACCTTGATCAATAAAATATTATTGAGTTTTATTACAGAGTTTTTAAATATTATTTAAAAACTCTGTTGATATAACCTCTATATCGTTTTTGTGTGATTCAATAATAAGAAATCCTTTTTTCAATGATTTTATGTTTTTAGGCCAATCTATAATTCCTATGGGTTAATATGTTTTTTAAATTGAAGCTTTAAAGCCTCAACAGGAATATTTGTGTAATCACCCTTCACAGTTAATTTATTAGAATCATGAGTGGCCGTTTTTGTGTTACAACTAACAATCTTTGAAAACGACGTTTGACTATCCTTGTTTTTTTTTGTTTTTTTTTCTTTACGGCGCATCAACAAATCGTGGCTATTAGCGCCGACATCCAGGGTGCAACCAGGAATTTTCTCAGCGAGCCCTGAGATGAGAAAATTTCTGGCGCCGGTGGGGATCGAACCCACCATCTCCCGCTTATGAATCTAGCGCGCTAGCCACTAGACCACGGGAGACCCCATTATCCTTGTTATTGTTATTTTCCTTCTGTTTGGCCAAGATTTTCTATTCATGATCTAATTCTCTTTGAATTTTTTGACTAGACCAAGAACCTATTTTAAGCACTCTTAAATTCTTTAATTTAATTCAGGAAGTTTATCAAGCTTGATATAATCACTTTTGGGTTAATACGGGTGGTCTATACCGAGTCCTTTGTTTTTAAACACAAAGAGGTTTCTGAGTAACGGTAAAGGGCAGTAAAAGTATATGACTTTACCTGGAACCAAACCCTGCATACAGAGAATTACAATACGAGACCTTCTCATTTTTTCTTTCACCAGCTACCGTGTAACACCTTAGATCTGTTTATATTGTTAGCGCGGTTCCTCCCCCCCCCCTCGTTCTTTTTGTAATTTTTGTCTCTTTCCCTTAGTTTTTTATTGATTTTTATTTTTGTAATTTCTTATGTTAGGAAAATGTATTTGTGTGTAAAACAGGATAGGTAAAATGAGACCAATTTTCTATTGCTAGAAATAATGAAAAGTTTTGGGAACTTCGTATAATTTCTTAATATCTTGAAAACGGTTGAAAATCTTGGGAAGCGAAAGGTTACCATTCGAAAGCTTACTAAATGCTCAACAAAGAATGTACTGACGAAAGTTTTAATTAGGCGATGTCAATCGGAGAAATAAGTGCTTAAAACATTAAAGTAATTGATTTCGTTTATTCGAACGGTTTTTTTTGTCTGTTTTTATTCCTTGTTATTTCTTAATTGCTTATAGTTGGATAATGTATTTTACAATAAAACTGGTTTAGTAAAATAACAAAACAATTATTGTTAGAAATATAGATTTCCTAGATTCCAAGACCTTGTAACTAGCGGGACCCTTTCTAGTGTTGACCGACCCTTCCAGGTAAGATCGTAAATCAAGACCTTTCAAGACTGGTGGAACCAAAATAATAACTGCTTCTATTTTAATCTTCAGGCGATTCGCCAAAGTTGCGAAGCCTTATCAATAAATAAATATTTTAATCTTTCCAAATTAGACTAGGGATAAGAACGGAACCGCGCTAAGATGATGCAGTTCCTGCGAGTCGGACTTTTGGGTATTTACCCTCCCTGTGGGTAAATATCCGGGTAAATACCCAATTTATATTTACCTACCCACTGGGTATTTACCCACCCCACATCACTGACTCTACCACCTTTCTGAAGAATGTTTTTAGTAATTTGCGAGACGGACGTTTTTTCGCGTTCCTCATCGTAGATAGGCTATGTGCCCTGTGTTCTTTACCGTTCAATTCTGTTTGTTCATGTGTTAGATGGACATCCATTCTAATCTTTGCGTCTACTGTTAGATGTACTGCCTGGTGTTTTGATCTGGTTAGTTATATGTTTTCTTGCCCGTTATATAATCCTACCCAGCTGCGTGCTGCATGAAGCGGTAATCGTCCTAGTGTTCCCACGTCCTTTGTAAACAGTTGTTTATCGTGTGCTGAAACTCGCTTTCTTTGTTGTTGTCGGGCCGGTCTCTTTGATATTATTATGGTGCGACCAGTTAGCGCCTACCTGCCCGTGGCTTGTCACGCCGTCGCCTGATCGTTTCGATGGTTCCTTCGTGCTCCTTCCTCGAGGACTTCTTGCAATCGGAGATTTTCTACTCTAGACTGGAAACCTTTTCTTGGAACAATGTTATATGTTTTATACATATATTCTAGCTGTACCCGTGACTTTGTCCGCGTGGAATAGTGATTTGGGGCAGCAGTTCTTGGTATATCTTTTGGTTTATAAACACCGTCGTTTGGGTACTTAAAAGTTCTACTTTACTGCAATGCTTCTCTTTACACGATATTAGAAGTATAGCCAGCGGGAATCAAGGCATAAAGGCTGCTAGGATTGCTAACTTGTGGCAGAACCACATAATGTTAACCGTGAGAAAAATAGCTAATACTTAGATCCACACCCACAACTTTTACCGTCTGACCTTGTGCTTTATTAATTGTCATCGCAAAACCTAGGCTCACTGGAAACTGGACTCTTTTAAAATTAAACGGTAAATTGTTTGGGATGCGAGGAATCCGAGGAATAAAAAAAACTATCACCTATTCCGCACCCTGTTAAAATCTCGGCCACCATCAGGTTTTGTTATAAATTTATCAATTTTAATCTGATACTGTTGCAAAGTTTTTGCGGGTTTAAATTTCCGCAACAAACTTGCAGACAAACGGACAAAAATTCTAGCAATCATTGTTGTGGGTACTATTCCGTTGATAAAAACCCCCAATATTATTTTTTTCCCATCTATCTTCCATGTACAGACAGCGATCCGTTAAAATTTTATTATATGTATAGATGAATTCAGAAGCTTCTCTTGACTAGAAGTGCTTAAAAATAGCTGTGAAATTGCCACCTGTGTAAAGAATTTATGAGCAACTGTCCTCAATTTAAGGCATTTGGAGGCGGTATATTTGTATTTGCAATTGTGTTGAATATTCCTGGGGCATCCGTTCTATATTTTTTTAGATTCCTGTCATCGCAGCTGCTAGAAGCACCTCCAAGGACTTCGGTGTTTATATTTCTATAGATTAATTCCAAAAAAGTTAAAGAAACTTAAGGTTGTTAACTACAAATTTTTTTTTACAAAACTCAAGTCCAATTTTTGGTGGTCTTTCTATTTCAAACTGGAAACCTTTTCTTGTGACAATTTTGTGTTCAATGTGAGGCGATGATTTCCAAAATGGGTTAAATCCATTTTTTCCTCAAAATCATTTCTTTTTCTCAAAACTTTTGGAAATTCATTAAATCCCATGAAACACGAAGAAACGAATGTAAGTGGGACCTCGTAAATATTAATTTCCTCAAGAAATTATACTAGCTTAGAGGTTTTTTGTGTCCCCTGAAAAGTTGTACGATTTGGATATATCCTGTTTTGAAAGTCAACTTTAGTAACAACTGAAGTAAAAAAAAAAAAATGTGGTACCTGAATGGTTTCCCAAATCCCAACAAATATTTATAAGCAAAAATGGAATAGTTGGGATTCGGCTAAAAAAAAAACCTCAATACGATTTTTGTAAAAAATCTATATTCAGGACGTTTCGGCTACTCTTTGGTAGCCTTTGTCAGCTAAAAAGACAAGAAACAAAGAAAAAAACAGAAATTAATGCACAGAAAAAATGTTTATAAGTAAGATAAATGACAGGTCTATAAATACAATTTAACTTATTATAAAAGAACATTTATAATATAGTATTAATAGGCCTGTCATTTATCTTACATATAAACTTTTTTTCTGTGTATTAATTTCTGTTTTTTCTTTGTTTCTTGTCATTTTAGCTGACGAAGGCTACCAAAGAGTAGCCAAAACGTCCTGAATATAGATTTTTTACAAAAATCGTATTGAGTTTTTTTTTTAGCCGAATCCCAACTATTCCATGTTTGCTTATCACCTCGACGGCTAACTATCTAATCTTCATAACAAATATTTATGGAATAAATTTGTATAAGTATACGAAGCGATAATTCCGGATCTTCTCACGACTGTATAATAATGGGAGGGATTTCTAGGACGGGTTATTTACAGGTTACTACCATTTTCTTGTAAGGATAGTCTTGATGTCTGAATTAGTTCGAAGGAAGAGCCAACACCACAGCCCAGTGGTATTGGAACCCACATTGCCATGAACAGGGTGTTAGCACCTTTGGCCTGCAATGTTTCCATCATCCGATCGTTGCGGAAAAATGTGTTCCCTTATTACTTGCGATTTCAGGAGCTCTTAACTGCACATTCCAGAAACTTCCTTCGGCACCAATTTTTATGAAATTCAGAACTCGTTCAAAGCATCCCCAAGAATTACATTGCTAAATTAATTCTGTCTGAGCCTAAGTACGATAACAACTCGCCTTGATAGGAGCTAGAAAGGACGAAGCATGCAGGGTTCAGCGAGGACATTGACTCCTCAGGAAGATGATGTGTGGGACTGTTCTCACACTTGCTGTTCACCTCAAGCAAGTCTTGCCGCTTTGCTTATCATGGTAACACGCAAATCCCGCGGGTGTAGTCACGGGGCTATGACCTTCTGAGAGGAACAAGTAAATTAGGTAGCGAATCTTGGGAGACTTTTACTATCATATGTGATTTTATAATTTTGTGTTCTTTGGAATGAATAGAACAGAAACTCTTTATATTTCGCCATTAATTAAACGAAACCAAATCTTCCATTCGAAGCCTCTGGTATCGAAATATACTCTAAACCCGTTTTCAGGCACTTATTAGGGGGGTTAGTCTCCCCGTGATCAAGTGGCTAGCGCGCTGGATTCTTCGGTGGTATGGTATCCTTATAAAACTACATTTTTTATAAGAAAATGTGTTTTATTTTTGCTTAAGGCTCAGCAGAACGCCGGCAAAAGAAAGATACCGCAATTTCTACCCGATTTTATCTACCTCCAATAAGCACGATAGTGCTTCACAGGCCAAGTTGCACGCAATGTGGTTCATCTCAGAACATGGGCGTATATAGAAAACGAGGGCCACAGAAGTCAAGGGCTATAAGAAAATGTTTTAAATAAATATGAGTTAGATACAGGTATGGGTTGTAAACACCGTAATCCTGTGTGTGGATCCACAGATCCAAGAGATCCAAGTGATTTTCTTGATAGTTGCTGCCACCTAGCTTTTTTCTGTTGAGTATAGTGACTTTTGTAATATTAAGTCCAGAAGGAAATTAAGGGGACTATGAGCGGGATCTTCAATTATTTTGCATATTAATCATAAACCGGATGATGTATCTATTATGTATTATCGATAATAAACAGCTAAGGACCTGAGAATTCGTCTAGTATGATCGGAACTGTAAAAATCGATGTCTCTGTGTAAATACTATTCTATTATTATGCTTAACGTTGACTCCATTATCCTTAAAACGTTGAGTTTGCTACTTAGACCCCTTGACATCTGGAGTCCTCAAATAATTTCGGGGGGGGGGGCTGGGAGCTTTTCGGTGGTATGGAACACAAACAAACTAGAACTTGGAATATTTAGCCAACTAAAACGCTATTACACGAATGAAAAATCTTTTTCTGAACTATGTGATCTCATTTAATTTATTTTTAAAGTTTTTAAGACACATTTTTTCAATATCATCAAAATTTCGGGGGGGGGTTGCTGCCCCCCTTATATATGCCCATATCTTAGAAATCATAACATTGTATCCGCTAAAGGAGTGCACGTCACACGACTTCACAAACCCTTTTCTCTAGCACAGAGTCAACTCTCCTGAAGAACTGCATGACACCTCTCTACGGATTTCATGAAGGACTTTCTGACATTTGACAAGTACAAGCTAGTCATATCTCGAGGTACGTTTTTCAACCAGAGTTTCCCAAACGAAAAGAACTTCGTGCCTCGAATGGATTTATGGTTTCTAATTTCTTTCCATTTCAGACTTGAGTAATTGTTATAAAATGGTTCCGTCATCTTCAGGAAACGATCAGCGAAGGAAGTGAATCAGCTGGAAGGGAATTGGCCTGCATTATTATTGGATTTAACGCTGCCTGCTGTGTGGATTGCAAGTCACCAAGGAAGGCTGTCCACGCTGAATTCGTGCGTTTCCTCTTTTTGTCGGAGGAATCATGCTAAATGATGTTTTATGATTATATTTAATGTATTTTGATGAACTATGATATTCAAAATTCATCGAACAGCACTTTATGTGTTTCGACTAATAAGCAATTTCGTCTAGCTTAGAACCTATTAAAGTTTCAAGGTCGAATTGATTTCTCTTCTTCGGTTTTTGGTCCTCTCTATTCGGACGTCCTTGGTTGCAGATCCCTTCTCTCCAGCTGTAGAGATTGTATCTGCGAAGAATGTGTATAATTTCCTTAAATCCTCTACGCATTACCAGGCATATGCTGGTTTCTACTGCATCAGATACATGGGAAAGGTCAATTTCCTTTTTGAGGTTAATATTCCGGAAAGTTCCGTCATTCGTACACTGTACGTGAAATACTGTAAAAACTTTGTATGTCTCATTTAGGACTAGGGTAGGCTTGGGACAATGCAGGCAAGGGAGATGGTGTTTAATTTTCATCAATGCTTTACGAACGTTAAGACTAAAAACAACCTGAAATATAGCTTTACCTGCTCAAAGTGATGGTATCTTTGGAGGGAAAAGAGCCTAGCCTATTTTCCGGTTGCAGTAAAATTCCCTTTGTTGCAACCTTATCGTTAGGTTGTTGTTGTTTTTAGCACTTTCCTCCGAAGGAAAGTAGCTATTGAGGTTGGACTCATGACGGAATTTTTGAAAAATTTCTTCAAATCTTTATCGATCCTACCTAGTAGACACCGAAAATGACCCCCGTTAAAATTATATATATATATATATATATATATATATATATATATATATATATATAAATATATATATTTTTTTTTATTAGTTTCCTCTCTGCAGTAACCCTGCAAAGAGGCCGTTTATTTTGTGCTACACGTTCCAATACATAATGTATATCACATGTATTTTATAAAATTTTGTCATCAAATGTTCTTAGATATATTACATTAATGATTTAACATTAAATAATTAATAACTAAATTTAAATAATTAGAAAATAAATATACATAAAATAAATATAATTTTATATATTTACATAATTTGTTTGTTTACATTTATTATTATTTCAATTGTCTTTAGAGGCATATATATATATATATATATATATATATATATATATATATATATATATATATATATGCATATATATATATATATGTGTCTGTTAACACGATAGCGGCCAGAGTTTTTGTTTTTTCGTCACGAAACTTGGTATATAGCATTCAATTAGCAAACGATTGAACGAGTTCGTTAACCACCAAAGTCGGTCCACCGGAAGGGGGGGTTTACCCCGAACCCAAAACACTTATTTGACTATGTCAGCCGTAATATTTGTTATATTTCAACGAAACTTGGTATTCGTAGTGTTAATATAGAGGGAAAAAAGAGATATAAAAATGAACTAAATCGGTTCATTAGAAGGGGGGGGGGGTTTACTCCGGACCCACAATACCAATTCGCCACTACCAGCCGTGATTTTTGGTATATTTTGACGAAACTCGGTATTCGTAGTGCTAATCCACAGGTAAATATGTGTTGTAAAAATAAACGAAATCGGTTCATTAGGAGGGGGGGTTTACTCCGGACCCACAATACCAATTCGCCACTACCAGCCGTGATTTTTAGTATATTTCGACGAAACTCGGTATTCGTAGTGGTAATCTACAGGTAAATATGTGTTGTAAAAATAAACTAAATCGGTTCATTAGAAGGGGGGGGTTTACTCCGGACCCAAATTCCTAATATACTCATACCGGTCGTAATTTCTGCTGTATTGTAACGAAACGCGGTATACGTCGTGGGTAACTCATGAGAAAGAAGTGTTGTAAAAATGAGCTGAATCGGTCAATCGGAAAGCGGGGGTTTAATTTGTAATATATTTGAATAGAAAAGCCGGCAGACGTAGGTTCACAAAGCCGCCGCAAGGAGCGCTTTCTACCACTAGAGGGACTGTATCCTGTTCCTGCGTTAGATCAAAATACGATAATATGAGGATTTTTGTATTTATTACGTAGTGTAGTAGGTACCATGTGTAAACATAACTCTGGAAGCAAATTAATAATTGATCAGTTACTCATTACAAAATGAGAACTATTCACGTTTTTATTTTATTTATGTAGGATATTTTAAGCAAATTGTTCTGGAAAGCAGTCTACACTACCCAAATTCTGAGGAAAGTGCTTAGTTATGCAGCTCCTGCGTGACGGACTTTTTGTGTTTGACGGCGTATCTACAATTAGGCTATTAACACCGGGTTATCTATAGGTTGCCGCCCTTTTATAATGCCAACAGAACGTTGTCGGTCACCTATTCAGGTACTGGCCACGCCCGACGTTGCTTCGGTGATCAACGGGAACCGGTGCATTCAACGTGGCTATGGCCGTTGGCCCTTATCATTAGGATTTTTAAATTGTTTTCAGTCTTACCTTTGGCTATGTATGTATTTATAAAAATGTAATACTATCTCCCTTGTCGGACCTCTCAAAGCCTTTCCATGTCATTATCAGTTTTCTAAGGGGTTAGGTTTGCCAGTAAATATACTGTTGTCGTTCTTCTGTTGCTGGAGACCGTCGTCACTGGCATCGGTTGGAGTACTGTGGCGAGCGGAGATATTAATTCACTTTGTGACGGAATATCCTTTTCATAGTTTTTCTGAAGCGTTTTATGATGTTCCTACGCTTAGGTTAGGCCAGAATGAAACAAATATCGGAAATTGTTTCTTGAAATGCTCAAAAAGCACTCGCTATCGACCGCTTGAGCACCCCTGCTTAATAACATAATATGTAGTATGTACTCGGTACACACAAACACACACACTCATGCTCACATACCCCATACTCATTTTAATGTGGGTCGTTTTTATGAAGATAATAATACATTTATAAAAAAACTCTAATAGTTACAAATATGCTAAATGCGACAGCTATTTCCGAAATAACCCATTCATCTTCAACCTATATTCTTTGTTATGAGCGATTGAAGTAATTACATTCTTATAGTTATTATTCCACGTTACCCATTAGATATTATCGATAAATGTAAGGTATATATTAGAAAGTTTTTATATTGGATTGGAGTGGAATTTCTCCATGATAAACTACAAAAGATGCCGCCGCCTTCGCGATATTTCAATAGTATATTGGAAATACCGACTCGAGTAGTGAAAGCAGCCTAAGAGCCGATGGGATCTCAATATTTCTCAGGACTTGAGACCATTTGGCAAATTATAGAATCTTTTTGAAATTACTGACTTCTCTCAAATTTCTCTTTCTTGTCGCTCTTACGGAATTTAGACTTTTATAAGCTATTTTTTACCTATTCTCTGATTCCTTACCTGCTTTCAGAAAATCATTAGTGTGGCCGTAATCCTAAAGCCAAGGGCTGTGTCTTCGGTTCGTAGGGGTCGTAAAATATCCCCTTAAGAAAATTTGAATAAAAATCTTTGGCCATCTTAGGAGATTATTGCTAAAATAGATAGATCTGCGACCAAAAAACTTCATGAGATGTTTTGACTATTTTTGCAATCTAAAACCGAAAAGAATCCTCAACGAATTTCATCAGGTCTACGTTTTTAGCAAAACTGTTTTCTGAATACCTAGCTTGTGTTGTTATTTAGCGTTGAGCCTCAAATGCCAGGCATGAAATGCATAGTTTTTTTCTTTTTACTTTCATATTTAGTTATATCACTCCCAGTAATTATAAGGAATGAATGAGAGGGGTTAGGGGAGAAGAGAGAGATAGGATTGAAGAATGAAAGGTACTATGATGCCCAAAATCGTGAAATAAAGGGTCTGACTGAATTTTTATAATTTTCTCCCTAATTGGAAACAAGGACAATTTTTTTTGTTGAGATTTAACGCTGTGAATGATCGTATTTTTGCCTACATTTTCGTGTATTTTATCTCCCCACAACTCATATTTTACAAAAAAAAAAAACTCTTCTTTTAATTATAAAACTAATTTAAGAAGGTAAATTTTGGATTCAACACACAAAAAAAAAAATGACATTCAGCTCAAAGATTCTATGCGGCTGATCAAAACCATTTTGTTGCAGACCAGTGTTATGTAACTTCACTTTCTGGCTCTAGATGCATGAAACATATTTGTTTCCTTCTCCATCGAGTTTCCGTTTTGACTGCAGTCTTAAAGCCAAATTGCCGTGTTGACTCTATGACTTGAAGTATGTGTCTTCTCTGAATAAGTCATGACATTTCCCTGTCAACAAGACCTTTCCTCTAGTCATATGACATCTCTATGACTAGTGTTTTATGACGTCACTAGACAACACTGCGGTCTACTTGTTCGGCCTTGGAGTCCTCCTTTCTGACGTTCTTCTCGCCTGCGGTTATCGATCCTACCACAATCGACTTTCACAAACGTCGGATTGCAATTATACTTCTTTCTAATATACCAGCTTTCAGTAAAGTCATTTATTTATTGTTTTAAAGTGAAATAGAAATTGAAGAATACAATGCTAAGGAGAAATAGAAAAAAAAAAAATGTAATTAAATATTTTTTTATATATTAATATTTTAATGCTAGTTGACTTAGAGCTATTGGCTCAAACTTGACCAAAGGTAAACAAATAAACAAAAAATCATCATAATAATGCTCGGTAGATTTTTGTTTTCTTTATATTATTAACTCTATTTATTTATTTATGCATTGAAGTATTCATTAACTCTAAACTGTATTATTGTAACAAACCACTAATCGAAAGAAATGTTGCTGACTGCTGAGCCACAGTGCGACATTCCTGTTATGTACATTGCAAAACAGCAATTGTTCTTTCATGCAAAATTACTATTGTTCTTTCATTAGGGTAGCCATACAGTTCAGTTTAAATCTCAAGGCTGCGCAGTTTGGCCTCGAGGTTTGGACTGAACGGATCTAGCACACACACACATAAGTTAATTAAACCTCAAGGCTGGGTCTTGCGTCCCTGTTATAACAGTCCAGTTATAATAGACCCACTGAATGTGAAGCAAATATCCTCAGGTCTCAAGATTAGGACTGTGCAGTCCAAATCCTGAGATATTCCTCACCGTGAATAGGCACCCTTACATTTGAATGGTAGCCACGACAAGTGTGTACATTGGTAATAATTTCAGGGGAGGGGGACCCGGGAATACTAATAAGCTAGAACTAGGAATAGTTAGCCAAGATCTTATTTAATCTTATCTTTTGATCTTATTTAATTTATATTGGAGATATTTATGACACATTTTTACCGATTAAATCAAAATATCAGGGGGACTGTGGCCCCCCCCCTTATGTATGGCCTTGGAACGCAATATTTAAACACTTACGCAGTATAAAATTTAACAAAAATACTCTTGTATTTTTTAAAATTTTTGTTCACTTTACTTTTTATATAAATTTATTTTGTATTCCTACTTTTTCCAACAATATATTTATAGTTATTTTATTCATTATTTATTCTAAAAATGTAAATATTTAAAAGCTAATGTATCCATACATATAAAAGTTGCTAATCACCATTGTTGTGGTCTGGCAAAACAAATAAACAATATTATTGTGGTAATTGGAATATAACATTTGAAAGCATGGTAAATTTTCTGTGAATAGGATTCTCATGTTAATTTCGATAAGGTGATCTCCGTTGGAGAAAAATTCGAAAATGTGTTGGTTTGTATTTAAGAGTACATTCTTATCTATTTCCCTAGTTATATATTGGATGTTATTTCTTTGTTTTCAAGTGCTTTTAGTGGAAAAATATTGTTTTCAATAAAAGTAGCCAGGTTAAATTAGAAATAAGTTTGTATTATTAACTCGTAAGTTGGTGCTGGACCTTTACTTAAAAACTTGTGGCCCTCGAGTAGGAAACGGAATGAGAATTAACTACTGGCAATTTTAGCACGGTTCCTCCCTCCCTCTATTGGGAGGAAACCCGCTTATGAGGTTAACCTCATGACACAAACCAGAAGTGCCGACTAGAAAATTTCACGTTTGAGAACACTTTTCCACCAGCAAAATCAGTCCACTACAAAATAATATTTTAGAGATTTTTTTAATGATTAAATCAGCTGTTTAAAAAAGACCAACGTTTTTAAATTTATTTAACAATTATTATTGTTAAAGTCCATTCATGGGAATGTGGTGAGAACTGACATCCTTGCTGAGAGATTTTCGTAGTTATGAAGCTCCTTCATGAAAATTAAAGCAGTCTAAAAACTAACTAATAACTTAAAAAAAAAGAGTTACAAAAGCAACAATTGTTCCTCTTGTTAGAAGAGAAAATTTCACTCAGATTTACGATCCTCACTGATGCCAGTTTTATTGTATCTTTAATGATACTAAATGAATCCCAATATAATTTTACTTCTATCATATCTCACAAATATTTATCAATATTAAATAAATGTATATTTTAAAATTATGATTAACTTCTTGAAGATTTGCAAACAAAATTTGTATTTATATGAAACCCTGACTATGAATTTATGCGCCTTGAATATGGAAGTAGTTCTCAAACTCACCACTAGGCTGCAGCTCTCTCCAAGGCAGTGTTCTCTCTTCCTTTAATTAAGAAGTTTTTTAACTGTTTTTTTTTTGTAAATAAAACTATCTATTACATGATATATAAACTATTTATTATAAAATTCATTTTTATTTACATACTCTTCTTGCCATAATATTTGTTTCTAATAAAAAACCTGGACGTTTTGAAACTTCAATTCAAAAATATCTTAGGACATTATGAATATAACTGTGGGGACTGGTAACTGCTAATGAGCACCAGGTCCTCTGTTAGGGGGGGGGGATATAAATAAAATAAAATAAGTTATTATATAGAGAAAACGGTGATAAGTTTATTTAAGAGATTTTTTTCAGAGAAATATTTGGAAAATAATGAAGTGTTAATAGCTGCCGATATGAAGCAATGTATGATTGGGTATCGCCTAAATAGAAACAAATATTTGGACGTTTTGCTTTGCTTTTTGCCAGCCTGCTTCTACTAAAATAATTTAAAAAAAGAAAAACCAAATAATAAACCATTGTAAAAAATGATTTGTCTGTTCTTATTAACCCATTGACTGCTCGAGGGCTAAAGTGTTTAGATTATTTATTAAATTTTAACATCCATTTATTATTAACTACGAATTTTAGGACGGGCTATCTTATTTTCTCAGTTATTTTCAGTAAATAATACTTAAAGTGGGTCTCGCGTGGTCTAGTGGCTAATGCCTTTCATTCATAAGCAGGAGATGGTGGGTTCGATCCCCACCAGCTGCAGGAATTTTCTCATCCCACAGCTTGTAGGGAAAATTCCTTGCTACACCCTGGATGTCGGCGCTGATGGCCTAGTTGTCAAAGCGCTGTAAAAAAATAAAAAAAAATTAAGATTTTGAAAAAAACAAATTTATTTACAAAAACTGTAATTTCTTTGGAAAATTTGTATAACTCAGTTTGTAGTTTTCTTTATAAATCTTTATTTATTTTAATTTAAAATTTAACGTCCATTTATTATTAACTACGAATTTTAAGATGGGTTATCTCTAGGTTACCAGGCCAGGATAGGGGTGATGTATTTTCTTTTTTTGAAAGAAAAGCCACCACCCCTAGTGGGAATCGAACCCATGACCTTTGGCACGGAGTGTTAAGTGCTCACTCTTTAACCCTCATGGGTCTCCTATAAATCTTTATGCTTAACTTGAATGAAAAATATTTTCCAAACCAGTTTTCTCAATATTTTGAAGAGGAAATATGTCTATAGGCAAACATTTAATTGCTTTATGATCCATCTAATTACATGAGTGGATTAATGTTTTATTACATCCTCTTTAGCACCAAGTGCTGTTACATTGTTCTCTATTTTTTTAGTCGAATTGGTTCTTTTTTTCCTGTAGATTTGATATATTTTGTGTAAATAATCCTTTTAAATAGTAAAAGGCTTTGATGGAAGTTGAGTTCCTCTAGTTCCAGTGAGAGAGGCTAGATAGCAGCAGTACCAGCTCTTTCTTTGACTTATTCAAAGTGAAAAACAAGATTTTCAAATATTCATTAATTATACCAAAAAATCATCATTGCTATTTATTCAGATATTTTTATAAAATATCTGTTATCACGTTTATACATTTTTTTTGTTCTAATTTAGTTTTTAAGGAGTATTAATTTCATTCAACATGTCTTTTCAGCTTCTTGTGACATATTCAATGCGTCCCAAAAGTAATTTTTAAAGATCAGTATATTGGTAAAAGTAATGTAAATTGTACATGAGTGATAGTTAGTCATCAATAAGTTATTCTAAATAACTACAATATAAAAAAAAAAAAAAAAAATCACTAGTTATTAACAATCAACATTATAAATCTATATATACAAAAATTATGAGTCAAAAGTACACCAAATTTATTTAATGAAAATAGTATTTAACTATTTTGTCTATTTATTGACCTAATCCTTATTCTTTTCACAGCTTTAACCCCTCTGTAGTGTTTTATTCTGTTTTCTTTCAGAACGACCAAATAGCTATCCTACCACAAAAATAATATTTTCATGAAATAAATTTAGTGTATCAATACTTTAATTTTTCATTTCATTTCATAAAAAAAAGTACTTTTTAAGAACTACCATTTTGGTAAAAATAATATAAATCATATAAGAGTGATAACAAATTATTATTAAGTTATTTTATTTATCAACAAATATCAAAAAATAAATCATAGATAATAATAATCCACATTACAATAGTTATTTATTTTAGTTAGCTCGCAACTATGGCAATTTAACAGATTTAACATAATAACGATAACACGATAAGTTAAAACAAATATACATAGTGGGCGTGTTCCTTGCCATGTGTAAAAGTTGACTTTGCATTTTTGGCATTTTCGATTTTCATACAGTTGAATTTAAATTTATTTTATGCGTGGGGAGTGGCAAATAATAATAATAAAAATAAAATAAATAAAAATAGAAAAATAATTTCGTTTAGAGCCTTCTGTTCAAGTTCAGGAACATAAATCTGCTTTTTCATACATGGCCACTGCGTATGCACGAACGCCAGCGGACACTTTTTTTGCAATACTTTTTGAAACATTTTTTTTCAGTTTAGTCATCGCTAAAGCATATTTATGCTAATAAATGAAAAATAAATAATTAAAATAAATAAATTAAAAAATATAAAATTAATTGAATAATTACATCAATAGGGTTTAAATTAAGTCATAAATGCTTTCTTTTTTAAGGTATGTATTCCAATAGCTGTACTATGTAGTGACTGTCATCTGTAAGTAGTTCGTTCATGTTTATTACAACAGTTAATATCTTAGGACTTCCACTTCTGGGTCTGGAAGGATTAGTTTAGTTTCTTCGTAATTATTTATTACTTTTAGTACTTTCCTCCGAAGGAAAGTAGCTATTGAGGTTACACTCATGACGGAATTTTTGACAAATTTCTTCAAATCTTTATCGATCCTACCTAGTAGACACCGAAAATGACCCCCGTTAAAATTTATATATATATATATATATATATATATATATATATATATATATATATATATATGTGTGTGTGTGTGTGTGTCTGCTAACACGATAGCGGCCAGAGTTTTTGTTTTTTCTTCATGAAACGTGGTTTATAGCGTTCAATTCGCAAACGATTGGATGAGTTTGTTAACCACCAAAATCGGTCCACCGGGAGGGGGGGGGTTTACCCTGGACCCAAAACATTAATTCGACCATGCCAGCCGTAGTTTTTGTTATATTTCAACAAAACTCGGCATTCGTTATGTTGATCTAAAGAGAGACATACGTTGTAAAAATAAACTAAATCGGTTTATTAGGAGGGGGGGGGTTTACTCCGGACCCACATTACCAATTTGCCACTGCCAGCCGTAATTGTTGTTACATTTCAACGAAACTTTGTATTCGTGGTGGTAATCAACAGAGAAAAATGGGTTGTAAAAATAAACTAAATCGGGTTTTTTGGAGGGGGGTTTACTCCGGACCTAAAGTACTAATATACTCATGCCGGTCGTAATTTCTGCTGTATTGTAACGAAACGCTGTATACGTCGTGGGTATCTCATGAGAAAGAAGTGTTGTAAAAATTAAGTAAATCGGTCTATTGGAAAGGAGGATTTACTTTAAACTCTTGTTTCATTACAATTAGCCAGCCAGACGTAGGTTCCCAACGCCGCCGCGAGGAGCACTATCTCCCACAAGGGGGACTGTATCCTGTTCCTGCGTCAGATCAAAAGACAGAATGTGAACTTTTTGTGTATTTATTAAGCAGTACAGTATTATGTATAAACATAACTCTGGATGCAAATTATTTGCAAAATAATAATTGAACAGTTCTCATAAGAAATGTAAATGAGCAGAACTATTCACGTTTTTATTTTATTTATATAGGTTATTTACAGCAAATTATTCAGTAATGCAGTCTACACTACAAAAATTCTGAGGAAAGTGCTTAGTTATGCAGCTCCTGCGTGACGGCCTTTTTGAACATTAGTGTGGCTCCTATTAACAATCCTATCGATTTACTTCGAAGAATGGCACTGGTTGTGTAATCTAATAATAATTACTCTTTTGGACGACATTGTGTCTTTTGTTTCCTTCCCCATGGCGTTGATTAAATTTTTGTTGTAGGTAGCTATTTGGTCTGTCTGAAAGCTAACTGAAAAAAAAAAAAAAACCTTTACAGAGAGGTTAAAGCTGTAAAGAGAATAAGAATGAGGTATTTGAATATTTCTGATTTGTAATTTAATTTATTTATGTTATCAGTTAAGACAAGAAGATTAATTAAATAATTTTAGCTAACCATTGGTAACTACAGGAGAATATTTTAGTTACAATGTGACCCTAGGTTAGCTAAAAAAATGTAATTAATCTTCTCACCTTATCTGATAATAACTTGACACCTAAAGTACAAGTAGATATTTCGTACAAATAGAATAACTTATTTTTGATTAATTATCTTTCCTGTACCATTTACTCTTTTTTTTTCATCGATATGGTGCTCCTTAAAACGTGTTTTTTTTTTTCAAAATAAACTTAGTGTATCAATCAGCGATCGAAACAGTTATTTTTTTTATCGAAAAAGTTAAAATTTAACTGTTAAAAACACTTTTATTTTATATGTTAAAAAAAAAACAAAAACTTTTATTTAAAAGATTTAGGAGCAAAAGTTATTTAGGAACTCCTAAAATTAAGTACATGAAAATAAAAGTTAAATTAATACTTTAATTTTTTTACGAAGGTAGAAATTGGGTTCGGTCATTGTTTCTTTATTAAAAAAAACGACATCTTATTAGGCATGTGAAAATTTCGGCTTTAATTTTTTAACAAAGAACATTTCACTTATCTTGAAGAATTAATTAAATTTTAATAATAATTATTATATACGTCATCATCATCATATGTGGCACGACGTCCCGTCACCGAGACTGGGCCTCCTCTAAGAGCCTCCGCCAGTCGGCTCTGTCTTCTGCTGCAGCTCTCCAGTTCCTAACGCCAAGCAGAGTTCTGGCATCGTTGGATACGCTGTCCAGCCATCTGATCCTCGGCCTTCCTACTCGCCTTGTGGAGTGCAGGTCCTCGGTCATAACTTTTTTAGGTATTTCCGTGTCATCCATTCTGCCTACATGCCCTGCCCACCTTAGCCTTCCAAGCTTGATGAAGGTAACAATGTCGAGGTCGGCAAATAGAGTGCTGAGTTCCCTATTTTTCCTTCTTCTCCACACTTCACCTATCTTTACTGGGCCATAGATCCTCCTGAGTACTCCTCGCTCAAACATACCTAGCATCCTCTCATCACTTTTGGTCATTGCCCAAGCCTCTGGGCCATATGAAATAACTGGCCTTACGAGGGTCTTGTATGTACTTAGCTTGGTCTTCTTTGAGAGGAATCTACTTCTAAGGTGTCGGCCAAGTCCATATACACATCTATTGGCAGCAGTGATCCTTCTCTGTATCTCCTGAGTTACCTCATTCTTGCTGTTCACTTCAGATCCAAGGTATATGAAACTTCTCACTCTCTGGAACTTGAAAGGTCCAACTTCAAATGGGGAGCCCAGATCAACCTCACCACCAACTCTCAGGTGGTGAATTATTATATACGTATATAGTTAATTCACACTTCCATAGCTATATTAACTAGGACTTATCCTACACCCCCAGCTCAGCCACTCAAGTAAGTGTTGAAAGAGCCTTTTCAACCCTAAAGTATATATTAAATGATTATAGATATAATCTAAATTCTACCAAATTTCAAGATAAATTATTATTTAAATGTAATTAATTCTTGAAAATAAGTGAAATGTTCTTTGTTTAAAAATTTATTTTTGTGTATTTACTGAAATATATTTGTTGATAGAAAACAAAAAATAAACATTAGCAGCTTTAATTTATTCCTTTAAACTTTTTCCTATTAAGTATATTAATAACAATTAATTTCAAAGTTTTATTTTTTTAGTTGAAAAATAACAGTAAAAAAAACTTTTTTAAAAAAAGTTCAAACCCAAAAAGTTATTTTTGAACTTTCAATTTTTAAAAATGAAAATAAAAGTAAAAGTTTAAAAAATACCTTTTTAAAATAAAAGTTAAAAATTATTTTCGACCCCTTGTTTCAATACTTCTGACAGTCGCTGTATGTTGTACACCCGTTTGGTTAAATGTTTAAAATATTCTTAAAAGTTTAACAATTTTATTTAGCCTTTGAAAAAAAAAGGATTGATTTCTATACAATCTCAATAATAGTGTAAATAAGCCCTTAAATAAAGATAAAGTTATATTTTAAAATTTCATTCTGGTGTGCGACCTCTCTATTGAATACAACCATTACCTACAAGTATCGTTACATATTCAGTGATTCCATTGTTCAAAGAGGTTTTAACCTTTGTAGAACGCTCCATTCACTTCTAATGACTCCGTTTGTTCTTTTAATAGGTCTTTAGAACATTCCTAATAGCTCTGTATTTCTTCAGTTTAATCAGTTTTAGAAGGATTTTTACTACTTCGACTTAATTCCTTGATTTCCTTTCTTCCGGCAATAGAACATTTTTTGTGTGTAGTAAAAACATTATATAAAGGAAAATGAACCATACGTTTCCATAGAACTTAGTGAAGAATTAGGGCAAATTACCAAAGCAATGAAGTAAAATAACATAAGTACAGACATAATAATATCTTGATAACAAGATGCAGATATTTAACCATTGGGGTGATAAGAAGTCAGGGAATAGTTGGGATTCGGCTAGGAGCAACAATCAGATTTTTAAAGTAGTAGTCAGATTGTAATGTAAAACAAGATAGAAAAAACTCAAAATAAAATAAGACATAAGAAGGAAATAAGGTAAGCAAATAGTATAAAACAACAACAATCGTTATATAAAATAAAAATAAAATAAAATACTTACATAAAATAAAATCTTTAAATAACAGTGTTGATTTTAGGCTTGTAAGAAGTATTTCTAGGTAGGTACCCTTTGTCAGTTAAGGGGCACTCACACTGTCAACAATTGCTCTCAAAATTTGGAGCACAAATATTGACCTTATTTTTGTACAAAATATTGAATGGTCGTGAACCCCTCACACTGCACAAAAATATTGCACAAATTTTTATAATTGAAGGCATATTTTATATTTTTTTTAAGGCAGGTCAACCACTTGGGTCATTGTTGCCTATGTGTATATGAGCAATTGAAAATGCATTGATATAAAAATACAGAAGAATGTATTATTTGAATCAAAATATTTAATCAAATCAATATATTTTTAGTAGATTACATAAAATAAAGATAAAAAATATGATATAAAATACTTCAAAATGTATTGTAAACGCGCACACGCTAAATGACACACACACAATTGCGCAATATTTTGTCAGCCCCCTCACACTGCACTTTCATGCTACAAAATATTGACAGGTCCGAAAACGTTTGAACGCCCCCACAAAATATAGAATTACCCCTTTTTTTGCACAATATTTCTCCTCACACTCAATGTTTTTTCACAAAACCGACTTTTTCAAAATTTTGAGCAACATTTTTGCCAGAGTGAGGGCCCCTTTAGCCTTGTAAATTGTGAAGAATTGTCAAGTCGCTGCATTGTCTTCTGTCTGTCAGTATATGTTTAACAGTTAGAGTTCTTTTACAGTTTCTACAAGTGGGTCTTGTTTTTCTCTCCAGTAAGTACGAATGGGAAGTATGGTGTGTTCTATCCGAAGCTTGGATTACTTCGTCTCGGCAAGAGAATTGTTCCTTTACCCAGGCATTGGTCGAGTTCTTGATTTGCACTAATTTTTCACCAATTTCCTTGAATTTTCACAGCGATTAAGTTCATAAGATTTTGCTCGTCGTATTATGTCATAGTGTTTAGGTCAGGTATGGGTCGGCTTGTAACCAGTAGGCTCTGGCATTTTTTAAATATATTTTTTATTTATTTTTAACAAAGAGATTAAGGGGGAAAAATAGTTTTATCGCCAAATGGTGAAAAACTAAAATAATAAAAAATATTTTTTAATAAAAAGTTCCTTATATTATTGTTGGAGAGCTGAAGTTAATTGTAGGAGTGAGAACAGGGGAAGAAGTAACGTAACACTTGTATTTACAAGATATTAGGTTTCAAAGCAACTTAATTGCTAATAGAATTGAGTAAATAGATATTGATTATTTCCTCTGAATAATCAATAATCAATAAAAGGCTGCTCATGTACATAAAGATTTTCTTAGATAAGCAATTCATTGCACTGTTTGTTCGTACCTCACTTCAAGCACTTTAAAACTGCAAAAATTGCTCACAAAAGAAAATAAACACAATTTGTTTGGGGGGAAATGTTTATGCCGAATTCTATTATCATTTGTTGTATTGCGTTGATTATTTATTTGTTGATATTCCGCATTATGGTGATGTACACCTTACATTTTATATAGTTATTACAGAACATTATGTTACCTTATTGCTTATATATTTGTATTATGTATATATTATTACATTGCATTATATTACCTTATTGTTTATGTATTTTTATTATGCATATATTATTACATTGCATTATATTACCTTATTTTTTTTATATATTTACATTATATATATATATATATATATATATATATATATATATATATATATATATATATATTATATATATACATTATTACATTGCATTATATTGTCGTATTGTCTATATATTTACATTACACAAGCTTGTTTTTATTATTTACACACATACATACATATAATAGATTACATGATTTTAAATTATTTTGAGTATTTATACATTGTGTTTGTATATCAATCTGTATTGCGTTGAAACATGTGGAATTCATTTCCTTGGGTTTAGGCCAAATAAAAAAAAAAAACATTCGGACCAAAATAACCTTTATTAGCTTTGATTAATTTTTCCTTAAGTGCAACAATGTTTTTTATCCCTCATTCAAAGAAATGACTAGGCTTCGAGTCATTAAATTTAAGAAACGAAAATTGACAGTTTTGATCTTGGAAAGTTTTTTATTTTATTTTGTTTTTTTAATTTGTCTAATGTTCTGAAAATAATGATAGTAAGTTGGCTACAAGTCAATTGAATATGGTAGATGTAGTAAAAATTCTATTTTAAAGACAGAATTTAATTTTTTTTTTTATTATTATTTTATTTTAGTTTTTTCACCATTTGCTGACAAAACTACGGCTTTGTTCTTAGATACAAAATTCAAGATTGAAACAAAAGTATCCTTCTGTAGATTACCCTGTGTATAATTAAATGTTCTGTCTGTTGAGTATTTTGTGTATTGTTAAATGTTCTGTCTGTTTTGTTGCATTAATCCAACAAAAAGAGAATATCTTTTTGTTGGATTAATTCCCAAAAAAATCCAATTCACCAAATGGCTGTTGTTATTTTTACTTTTTCAAATGTTGTTGACAAATTTAATTGACATACATTTCAGGAAATTGTCCTGAGGAAGTATAGGTTCTGTTTTGCTCATAAGGAATAGAGAATTTTCTTTTTATTCTCCATAAAATTTGTCTGTTTCTAAGTATTAATAGTACCTGTAATTATCTCACTGTAATTATATTAACGTTTAAGTTTCTGGCAATCATTTGGTACTCACTGGTCCTGTTTTTTTTTTCCGTTTTCCCAATGACAAGTCCCATTCAGGAGTAGTGTAGCTTATGCTTATTTGTTCGGAATCCTCTTTTTATCAGATTTGGATTAATTTCTACTGAAGCCTTTAATTCATCTTCGAGCTTTCTTACTGACATTCCGATTTCAAACTTGTATTGCTGGATAGAAATCTAGATAACCATCGATATACAGTTCTTCCATTCATAGTTCCATCTCTAAAAGCCATATTCATGTTTCAATAGGTTTAATAAGCAATATGTCAAAGTTTATTGTTTTATAGGTTTTATTGGGACAAAATAATTACATAGTTACAATTTGCTCGGGATTTAGCTTTTTGTTAAGATTTTGTTTTGTACGATATATTCCTGCTAAAAAAATTCTGTATTCAACCTATTAGTTTACTATAAAATGTAGTAACACTTTGGAGGTTACTCATTTGACATAAAATATCTGTGCATTAGACTTGAGTTTCAAATTCGAAGACGGGCAAGAACGAGATCTTCTTTTCTTGATTGTCTGGAGGGTGATTGTAAGCATGAACCTTTAATATATTTATTTGTCTCTGTCCTTGAGCCACCCCATTTCACCTCGAGTGGTAAAAACAGTTCTATGTCGGCGAGGGATGTTGGTGTAATGTCTTTCAATAGGCGTTTGCCTTTTTGCTGTTAACAACAGGAACTTCATTTTCATACACACTCATTTGGATCGGTATCCATAAGATGTATGTTTTAGTTTCATTGGTTTAATGTGCTTGAGTAGATTTTGAACAATTTTTATTGGACTGAAAGATAAACAATAATATAAAAATCATTGAGACATTCATGTAGACAATCATTGTCTACAGATTAATTTTATACCCTTTGTGTTAGTGTTTGTAAAAAATATATGGAATCTTAATTTAATGATTTCTTTAAAATAATTAAATGTTACATTTCATCCATTCCGAAACAAATACATTCATCACAGAAAAATAGTTCATCTATGAGTAATTTAATAATTGTCCTATTTTACTTTATAAGAAGAGAACTGTAATTCAATATGGACCACTCTTTGGTAAACAACACAAATAACAAATGAAATTATTTTAAAATTCTTTAAATGAATATTGACAAAGAAGCTTTGGATTGAATGGATAAAGAATTTGAAGACCTGAATTGGAAAAACAAGTATTTGTCTGTGTTAAAAAAGAACGACTCGATTGTTTAGATAATCAAATAGATTGTTTGGAGGCCTGGTGGCCGTGAGTGTTAAGGCATGAGCACTTAACACTCCGTACCAAGAGTCGTGGGTTCAATTCCCACTAGAGGGTGCTGGCTTTTCTTTAGAAATCCTGGCTAGTAAAGGGTGGTAACCTATAGATAACCCGTCCTAAAATTTCTAGTTAATAATAATGGACGTTAAAATTTAAATAAATAAATAGATTGTTTTCTCGTGTAGGCAGAAGTAAGTAAAAATCCAAATTAACAGATTCATCAATTTACTAAAATATTGTAAATAATATATTTTTAAATTAATTGGAGAAATAACAGCACTTTTAATCTTCGTCTGGATAATACAATTTTATGTTTAGACTATATATATGTATATATATATATATATATATATATATATATATATAAATATATATATATATATATATATTAAACAGCTGATTGATACAATGTTGATGACCCTTAGTTATGACAATTTTTGGCTCCTTGGAAATGGGCTCTTATCTACCCAAGAGGTACATTATAGAAAAATTTCAAGGTGCATAAAACGCTTCATGAAAAGTGCGGTTACCAGCTCTTGGACTATAATGATTTTTATCTTCTAGTGTCTTCGTTCATGGATTGGATTTAGCCTCCCTGCGGTCAGCCTTTTAATTAATTTATTAATGGGTACCTGCCAAGGGGAAAAGCAGGTGGCCGGAGCATAGTACTGACTACACTATCTCCCTAGTGTACCGTATAGTCATGAAATATATAGTATCTGCCCCTCATGTCCTGTTAAGGGACTGATTTATTTTCTTTGTTAGCTTAAAAATTCAGCAGAAAAAAATGAAATTTTATTTTTGGATTAGCAGCGCTTGATTTTAACAATCGTATTTATTGTAGATGTTGCCTTGCTGAGAAATGTGCTGTTTACGCAGCTTCCGATTACTCAAACTTTTATTTATTATAAAAACATAACTTTCGCTTCTCTGAACAGTGCCTGAAGTATGAGAATGTATGAAGGTTTAAGGCCGATTCACGCTAGACCGTGTCGGGTCCGGGTCGGGCCTCGGCCGGGACACGATGAAGCTATCAAACACGCATAAAACACGAACCCGGCCCGGTATCCCCGGAACGAGTCCATTGAAAATACTGCTGAGATTGTTTCACCGTGTCCCGGCTTGGCCCGGACCCGACACGGTCTAGCGTGAATCAGCCTTTACACATGTGATCTGGAAACAGACTGTAATGGCTTCTTTCAGGTTTACTGTTCCAAGAAGCAAGACTTGCCTATATTCCCTAACGACCACCGACACCTGCCGCCATAATTCACCCTACGGCAAAGAGGATTTTACGCGAAATTTATTTTCCCATTGCAACTTATGAGGTTTTGCCCCTTTATAATTTTAGCTCAACCCCCTTTTCCAATATTTCTCCCATAGGGGAGTTTCTTATTCCCTTCATTTTGGAGTAATAAATGACATCTATGCACAGTTTATTAGCCTATAATTTAACAGTCTTATTTAATTAGTTCCTTACTTTAATTAAAATTTAATTTTGCTTTGCTTTCTATGCGTTTAACTTTATATCTACGACATTTCATGGACGTATATAGAGAATAATTTCGGGGGGAAGGCTGAGAGCATTTGTGGGGTATGGAATACTAACAATCTAGAAATTGGTATAGTTAGCCTATTAAAACGTTATTACACCCCAAAAAATTATTATTTCTGCACTAAGAGATCTTATTTAATTTATTTTTAAGGCTTTTACGACATATTTTTACCGACTCGGGGGGGGGGGGGGCTGGAGCCCCCTCAGCCCCTCCTTGTATACGCCCATGGCTTGAGGATATCGCAAGCGTCCGTTGAACTACTTCACAGAAACGTATGACAGCTTCATTTGTAATCAATGTAATTTTTACCATTTCGTCCCAGCTATTCTTTGGTTTAAGTCGTCGTCAAGACGCGTGGAAAGAAAATAACAATTACGGCAGATATGATAACTTTTTGCCGTGTAATGGAGGTTTCGGATAGACTCCCTCCTTCAATTTCACTTCAGAATGCTTCTTTGTCCACTATCAGCATCTGTAGTAAAATTGTTGTGGAAAATTTCTGAATATCCTCTGGCAAGATGAGATCGTTGGGATTGCATAGGTGGAATTAGTCGGGGTTAGGTTATGTGAATTAATAGAACTACATTTTTTTTAAATCCAAAAATTTGCCAACATTTGGGCGTTTCATATTTTCGCCAAGACTATGAGAAGAGGAAGAACTGTTTCTTCTGGAATCCACTATTTCACTGGACTTGTAACGTCCATTGGTCCATTTCTACGGACTGCGTGGATAATTAGATCTAATTGGCTGTGTAAATCCCGAATATTATTCCCCACTAAGGTTTTACGGTTAAACGGTTCGCCTTCTAAGGCTGCCTGAGTTTGAAAGTGCATCCGTAACCAAGGCAACCATTGCACCGACTGCAATTATCCACCGTACAATAGTTAGCATGTTGCCTAAATCCATAAGCCCTATTGCATAACCTGTATTTGTCAAAAATGCATCTTTTAATATGTATTACATGCAAGTTATTTTTACGACTCACCGATATCAGGGCCATTCGCGCCGACATCCATGGAATTTTCTAAACGGCCCTGTAATGAGGAAAATCCTTGCTGCCGGTGGGACTCGAACCCCTGTTTCCCGCATAAAATCCTAGGCGTTAGCCACTATACCACGGGAAGACCCGTAAGATCTTATTGAGATGTAAATAGTTATCAGTCGAGTCGATAAGAAGTCTCAGGAATAGTTTGGTTTTGGCTAAGAAAGCAAACATATTTCCAGGAAAATCTACAGAAATAAATGACAATGTGGTAAATGTAAGGCGTTTTACCTCATGGTCACCTTACTGGTATTTTTTGGTCTTTCTGGCATTTTTTGATGAAAAAGGCTACAAAAGACCTTGCCAAAGAGCATGTCAAAACGTCCAGTTATAGATTTTTTTCTGAAAATATGGTTGTTTTCTTAGCCGAATCCTTACTTTTTCTTTGATTTCATATGTATGATATTTTTAGATGGAACGGCATTTTTCTCCAGCGGTGGTACTTCTCCTCACTTCTTCCCGGAATATTAGGATGGATTCATCTCCATCTTCTTCAGCCAGGTACTTGTTTCTTCCTCGGTGGTAGCCAAGGGAATCATTCCCTTGGCTACCACCGAGGAAGAAACAAGTACCTGGCTGAAGAAGATGGAGATGAATCCATCGGAATATTCCGGGAAGAAGTGAGGAGAAGTACCACCGCTGGAGAAAAATGCCGTTCCATCTAAAAATACTATCCCAGCGACGAAAAATAACATCAAACATGTATGATATTGTGGCATTAACTAACTTATTCTTGGAATGCTATTACAAACCCCTCGGTTTTTAATTTCTTTACTATCTTTATTTTGAATTAATTCTTTTCTTTCAAACCTAGAACATGGCTGTTATACGACCAATATTAGTTACTGTGAGATGTACACGGCTTAGAATAACTCATGGTGACCTGTCAAGGGACTTTAGGATCTTTACAGAAGTGGAAGTAGTTTATCACAACCGAAGAGGACTATGGCTCATGTATTCCGGAGAAGATATTTAAACCTACAAGCCAGGACGGTAGAGAGTTTATTAATGGCTAAGGGTTTTTTTGTTTAACCTCCCTCAGAGATAGTTCCATGATGGGGCTCCTTGAGAAGGTAGAAAAATAGATTGGGATAGGTTGGAGCTGTCAGGACATTCATAGGAATGCTTTGTATGCTGTCAGGGTAGATCCTGGATCGTTATCCTAGGCTGAAGGAAGTTCTGGACCGAGGTGGATATCTTAAGGTATCTAATTCTGACAAATATTGGATAATAAAGCAGTGTTATTGGAACAACTGCGCACAAAGGTGGAGTGGTATTAGGTAGTAAGTGAGAACTTGTTCAAAATATTCATTAAGAAACACGGATCTGCATGGAATCATTTAGCTGAAGTTTATGTTTTCTTGTTGAGCAGAATCCAAAAATGACCACTCTTTTTGCCCACCGCGTACAGTTTTCTTGCAAAGTTGTTGTGGGTTTTTTTTATGGGTTCGGCACATAAAAGCACAAAAATTTAGATGCAAACACTATCATTGTTATTTGGTAAAAACTTAAACTTCAGAGAAACAAAATGACGACTTGTTACAATGTGATTTTGAGCTTCCTTACAGCTCCCTCCTCTTCAATCCTATCCCACCCAACTTCTTCCCTACCGCATCTCCGCATCATTTCGTAGCATTCCTGAGAGTGAAAAACCTTAACAATTCATAACATTGACAACCTGGCAGCAACCAACAAATTTGAGGTTCAACGCTGAATAAAAACACAAGCTTTCTAAATTCTCTACGAAAACGATTTTGAAGCAATTTTCAATGGGGCGCTGTCAATCGAAATAAGTACTTAAAACTTGCATATTTAGTGAGAAACTGAACAGACACCTCTTTGAATAATAACCAACATATATTTTAACGAACCTAAAATTTGTAAAGACTGAGAATAAGCTGAAGATTTTGTTTAGCCACTAGGTAAACAGTGTTCATACCTTTTCATGCAAAAGCCAACAGGCATGGGCTTATATAGACAATAATTTCGGGAGGGGCTGGGAAAATTTCTGGGGGGGGGGCTGAGACCATTTCCGGGTAATGGAATACTAATAATTTAGAACTTGGAATAGTTTTAACCAACTAGAACGTTATTACACCAAGTAAAATATTTTTTATGAACTAAGGGATCTTATTTAATTTATTTTTAACGTTTTATGACACATTTTTACCGATCAACTCAAAATTTCCGGGGGGGGGGCTGGAGCCCCCTCAGCCCCTCCTTCTATACGCCCATGGCTTGAGGATATCGCAAGCGTTGAACTACTTCACAGAAACGTATGACAGCTTGATTTGTAATCAATGTAATTTTTACCATTTCGTCCCAGCTATTCTTTGGTTTAAGTCGTCGTCAAGACGCGTGGAAAGAAAATAACAATTACGGCAGATATGATAACTTTTTGCCGTGTAATGGAGGTTTCGGATAGACTCCCTCCTTCAATTTCACTTCAGAATGCTTCTTTGTGCACTATCAGCATCTGTAGTAAAATTGTTGTGGAAAATTTCTGAATATCCTCTGGTAAGATGAGATCATTGGGATTGCAAAGGTGGAATTAGTCGGGGTTAGGTTTTGTGAATTAATAGAACTACATTTTTTTTTAAATCTAAAAATTTGCCAACATTTGGGCGTTTCATATTTTCGCCAAGGCTATGAGAAGAGGAAGAACTGTTTCTTCTGGAATCCACTATTTCACTGGACTTGCAACGTCCATTGGTCCATTTCTACGGACTGCGTGGATAATTAGATCTAATTGGCTTTGTAAATCCCGAATATTATTCCCCACTAAGGTTTTACGGTTAAACAGTTCGCCTTCTAAGGCTGCCTGAGTTTGAAAGTGCATCCGTAACCAAGGCAACCATTGCACCGACTGCAATTATCCACTGTACAAGACTGCATCCATCTTTGCTAGCAGCCTCGACACGTTTCAACGAACTAATTGCTCCTCCTATACTCCTCGGCAATAACTAAGGGAAAGTTATGTGTTCGTCTGTCGAAAGGAAAACACATCAGATTTACTTGTAAACAGTCTAGGCCAGTAGCTACTGTTTTTTTTAAACGTTTAATGATCGAAAGTTGCGAGCTATAGACCAACCTAGATATGCAGTTAAACAGTGCACGTGACCTCCCTTAAAGGATCAGCATCTGTTTTGCATACTTTCATTTCACAATACAGTCCAGGCAACGAATGCTTAAAAACAGCTATTGGTGGAAATTTTTGTAACACAATTTTGGACTTCGTAACTTTGTTTGGGCTGGTTAGGAGGTGAACATATCAAAAGTCCTCGCCCGTAGCCTTTGTGCCGGAGGGGGAGGGGGGGTTTAGAAGGTCCCATTTTTCGGGTTTTCACTTATATCTCGGAAAACCTGCGTCCTAGCGACATGACTATTCTATAACAAATGAAAGCTGATTAAATTTTCTACAAGTTCTATTCTATAAAGTTTTTCGAGATATCTTTAGTTTTCGATATATCCGCTCTTGAAAGTCTGTCATTTTGGGGAAAAAACACTTTTGCCGCATATTTTTTCCTCGTTTTGACGGGATAACTCTTCAACGATGAACCCAAAAAATAAATAACGGTTATAGGGTTGTAGAGCATTCCCTTCAATAATATATATTACTTTGCTATTTTATGTATTTTCCTTCAAACGTAAAAATAATTTCAGTGTTCATCGTGAAACCTGAGACCTTGTAAACCCCCCCTCCCCCGGCACAAAGGCTACGGGCGAGGACTTTTAATATCTCGACCTCCTAACCAGCCGAAACAAAGTTACGAAGTCAAAAATTTTGTTCCAAAAATTTCCATCTATTACTGTTCGTTGACTTGACTGAATTTAGAATTCAATTAGAAGCGGTCACTTAGGTATTCGCAAAAACCTTATTATTTGAGGATATAATAATATGTACCATTTTTAATATTGCATAAAACCCGAGCGCGCACTAAAGTTTTTTTCTTCTAGTGTGTCGTTCGAGGGTTGGATTTGGGGTCCCAGATCGTCCCTAGGCCAACCCAGCCTTTAATTAATTTATCAATGGGTACCTTGGTGCTAATGACTCTAGCGGTCGAAGCAGCAAGGGAAAAATCAGGCGACCGGAGCATAGTATTGACCACACTATCTCCCTAAGTGTGCCGTATGGTCAAGAATCAGATACCTCTTATTAGATTGCGGGACTGATTTTTTTTTTTTTTTTTTTTTTTTTTTTTTTTTTATTAAAATTACTTTTAAAATTTGCACTCCATCGCGATGAATGTTTGAACTAGACTGGCTAAAATCAGGGCTTCCTTAGTAGAAGCCTAGTAGAACTTAACTGTAGCTGCTATAAGTTGTATATTATATAGAACTATCAGTCTATGATGATGCTACTAAGATATGACTACAAAGTGCTCAGTATGCTACTTAATCTTGTTGCCACTAAACATTTCAACTGATAGTCCCAAATAATATCCAACATATAGCAGCTACAGTTAAGTTTCGTTAAAAATGTTGCATGCCACTATTTAGCCCCGGCCCCTTCAATTCTTTTTTTTTTTTTTTTTTTTTTTTTATAATTTATTTATGAGCACCCCTCATTGACAGCGTTTCGCCCAGGTACACATATAAAATAGAAATACATAACAACAACAAAATAGTTACAATATTACATAATTACAAATCCAATTACATTATTGTGTGTTTTAATCTAATTATATAATTAACTTTGTGAATAACATACAGCTAAAAGTAAAATTAACTAGTAAAAAACAATACATTTTTAAGAAAAACTTATAATTATAAAGGAAACGAAGAAAATAGTTCCTATGTACAATATGACTATATATAATCGCAACAGTTTCTATTTACAATATAGGTTCTATGCATAATATGACAACATACATAAGAACAATAGCCCCATGTAAAATCAATAGGAAGGATCCTATGTAAAATAATTATGAATAAATCACGTCATGAGTGATGTTAAAAAAAAAAAAAAAAAAAAAAAAAAAAAAAAAAAAAAAAAAAAAAAAAAAAAAAAAATTCACCCCTTCAATTCACTCAATGCGTCATGGGAGTATATAGAAAATAATTTCGGAAGGGCTAGGAAAATTTCGGGGGGGCTGAGACCATTTCCGGGGTATGGAATACTAAAAATTTAGAGCTTGGAATAGTTTTAGGCAACTAAAACGCTATTACACGTAAAATAAAATATTTTTTATGAACTAAGTGGTCTTATTTAATTTATTTTTAAGGGTTTTACGACAAGTTTTTACGATCAAATCAAAATTTCGGAGGGGGCTGCAGCCCCCTCAGCCCCCCCTTATATACTAACTCTAGTATCTTACCCAGGATCTGAAAACATTTTCATACTTATGCGAAATAAATCTTAAGCATTATTTACTTTTAAAATATAGAGAACTGATTATTTTGTTTGCTATTTCAGGTGACTGTTGAAGAAGGAAGACTCTACGAAACCATTGGCCCATAGGTGAGTCTATTACAATTCTTGTACTATTCAGGAGACGTTTAAGAAATAATAACTGAGCGAGGTTTTGCAACAATATTCATTGTTTTTGTTTTGGCCATGGGCGCAAATAAAGGGGGACACAGCCCCCTACCCGAAATTTTCATTTAATAGGTAAAAAGAAAATTAAATTCGTTCGAGAATTGAGCTGAGTAAGAGAAAATGTGTATAAACGGGAACCTGAAATAATTACACAATTATTAACAAAAATTAATAACTGGTTTTATTTGCTTACCAAATGGCATTTTAGCACTTTCCTCCGAAGGAAAGTAGCTATTGAGGTTGGACTCATGACGGAATTTTTGAAAAATTTCTTCAAATCTTTATCGATCCTACCTAGTAGACACCGAAAATGACCCCCGTTAAAATTTATATATATATATATATATATATATATATATATATATATATATATATATATATATATATATATATGTCTGTTAACACGATAGCGGCCAGAGTTTTTGTTTTTTCGTCACGAAACTTGGTATATAGCATTCAATTAGCAAACGATTGAACGAGTTCGTTAACCACCAAAGTCGGTCCACCGGAAGGGGGGGTTTACCCCGAACCCAAAACACTAATTTGACTATGTCAGCCGTAATATTTGTTATATTTCAACGAAACTTGGTATTCGTAGTGGTAATATAGAGAGAAAAGTGAGATATAAAAATGAACTAAATCGGTTCATTAGAAGGGGGGGGGGGGTTTACTCCGGTCCCACAATACCAATTCGCCACTACCAGCCGTGATTTTTGGTATATTTCGACGAAACTCGGTATTCGTAGTGGTAATCTACAGGTAAATATGTGTTGTAAAAATAAACTAAATCGGTTCATTAGAAGGGGGGGGGGGGTTTACTCCTGACCCAAATTCTTAATATACTCATACCGGTCGTAATTTCTGCTGTATTGTAACGAAACGCGGTATACGTCGTGGGTAACTCATGAGAAAGAAGTGTTGTAAAAATGAGCTGAATCGGTCAATCGGAAAGCGGGGGTTTACTTTGTAATATATTTCAATAGAAAAGCCCGTCAGACGTAGGTTCACAAAGCCGCCGCAAGGAGCGCTTTCTACCACTAGAGTGACTGTATCCTGTTCCTGCGTTAGATCAAAATACGATAATTTGAGGTTTTTTGTATTTATTACGAAGTGTAATAGGTACCATGTGTAAACATATCTCTGGAAGCAAATTATTAATTGATCAGTTACTCATTACAAATTTAAAAGAGAACTATTCATGTTTTTATTTTATTTATGTAGGATATTTTAAGCAAATTGTTCCAAATTCTGAGGAAAGTGCTTAGTTATGCAGCTCCTGCAAGACGGACTTTTTATTAACATAATGAGTCCTCTTTAGTCGAGATACTTTCATTTGCTCGTTTTTGTGTACATTTAGTCAGCCTTTTAACGTTTGTATTTATTTTTTTATGTATTGTTTTGTACTTATTAGAAACTCATATTATTAATGACAGCAATGTTAAATTTATTGACAACATCTTTAACTGAAAATCCTTTGTATATTTTTTAAAAACGTTGTATTCTTGAGAAATTAGTTTACACTCCTAACTGGGGGAGGGGATTTATTTTAGCGCGTTTCCTCTCTCCTTCTACAGGGAGGAAACACTATCATGACGTCGACCGGTTGAGGGATCCGAAAGTGTCGACAAAGACGTTTCATGCCAACGGCCATAGACACGTCGAATGCACCGGTTCCCGATGAAGTTAAGCAACGTCGGGCGTGGACAGTAGCTGAATGGGTGACCGACCACGTGCTGTTGGCATTATAGAAAAGGGTGGCAAGCTATAGATAGCCCGGCGTTAATAGCCCAATAGTTCATATGCCGTTAAAACAAACAAATTGAACGTTTCAGAATAATTAGATCATTCAAATACATTTCTATTGAATAAGAATTTATTCATCGAATAAATTATTCATCCACTGATTTTTTTTATTCAATGAATAACAGGGTTGGCTCATTATTCAATAAATTTTTATTGAATAAGAATTTATTCATCGAATAAATTATTCATCCACTGATTTATTTTTTATTCTATGAATAACAGGGTTGGCTCATTATTCAATAAATTTTTATTGAATAAGAATTTATTCATCGAATAAATTATTCATCCACTGATTTATTTTTTATTCTATGAATAACAGGGTTGGCTCATTATTCAATAAATTTTTATTGAATAAGAATTTATTCATCGAATAAATTATTCATCCACTGATTTATTCTTTATTCAATGAATAACAGGGTTGGCTCATTATTCAATAAATTTTTATTGAATAAGAATTTATTCATCGAATAAATTATTCATCCACTGATTTATTTTTTATTCTATGAATAACAGGGTTGGCTCATTATTCAATAAATTTTTATTGAATAAGAATTTATTCAGTTAGTCATTGACTGATTTTCTATTCTTCATTTATTATTTTTAAACATTTAAAATAATGCGGTTCTTGGAACAACAAACTAAGATTCTTTAAGTTCAGTAAATAATATCAGTTAAATAAATAATTTTTATTACAAAAGATTGTTAAAATAAATCATTTGTTTTTAACGAAAAATATCAGTCAAATAAATCAATTTCATTAAAAAAATTGTTTCATTCAAATAAATAACTTTTATTCAATAAATCATTTTTATTGAATAAAAATTGTCATTCAACATATATCATTTTTATTCAATAATGAATAAAAATATAAAGTTACGTTATTCATTAAATTGACAGAATAATGAATAAAAACTTATTAATAAATATTAATTATTCTGAATGATTTTTGCCCAATACTGCTAGGTATACGACCTTGACGGAAACGCGCTAAGATGACTCATTTCCTGCAAATCGGACATTTTTTTTATTTGTCTCACAAAGAATCCACATATTTTGTGATTGAAATAATTGGCTAATATATTACAGGTGATTTTGATAAGAATGATAAGTGAGGGTTGGGTGGTTATGTCAGACACGTGCTGTATCTCATAACACGTGCCATCAATATCCCATATGTTAGTATATGTTATATTCAGTTGGCTGTGTATGTTTCATGGATTTTATACGTATTATATCGATTTAATTGTATTTATTTATTTCTTTTTCTATCTTGTATTTAGGTTACATTGTATTATAATGATTTTTTTTTGTGCTGCGAATTTTATGAATTCTTAATATCCCATGGAGATATAATAAAGGCTCATTTAATATTAATTACAATTATAATATATAATTATTGTATCAGGATACCAGGATAGGCAAGGAGCTGGAAGGACCGCTCCTGGAGTCTGCGCACCCCTCTCTCATCTCCCATCCCCTCCACTTCTCCAGCGGTGCGCCTCCCAGCTCAGTGGCTCGCTAGCCGTCAAACTGCTCGGTAGAGCTGTCATTTCTAATCAAAACACATGATCAAACTATACGCGCGTGCCAAAATATTAGTTTAACCTCAGTGCCAAAACTATATACATGTGATACTAGTGTAGTTAAGTGTTATATTCAAACGCTATTTGTACCTGCTGATATGGTATGTCATTTCAAGACAACTGATATTCATATATATAACTGTAGTTATTAAATTTAAATTAAAAACTAAATTAGTGGCAAAATAAGATAATATAAGCTGTTTTCCTTTCCACTATTTTTATTTATGACTTTTTATGAGCTGGAAATCCACGTTTGAAGGAAGTGAACTTTTTTCTTTTACTTTTCTCTCTCTCTCTCTCTCTCTCTCTCTCTCTTCATAGTATCCCGATGAAGAGTGCATTTATTTTGAACACATGTGCCATTGCCTTATTTGGCATATTACATGTAGTGATTATGTGTTTTGGTTACATATATTATTTTGAGATATAAACTTCAATAAGATAATTATACAAAACTAATTTAAATAATGTAAGTTTAATCATAAAATTAATTTTTTAACTTATTTACAATAATACTCTAATAAGTGAGTAATTGTGGCAATAATAAACTATAATTAAAAAATAATAATAAACAATTCTATTTGAACCGATGCTGCGGTTTCTCTTGAGCCGGAAGGATATGCAAGTGAAGATATATTGAGTTGCACTCATTATTGTTAAATCAAAACATAAGTTCTAATTGTATTTATCTACATCCATGTCTACACTTTTCTCGGTAAACCTGAAGGAGAGCGTCCTCAACACCGATTTTCTTCAAAGTTTGCACTATAACGTATTTTCATGCACTAAACACGAATCCGTTCAACCAGGAAAGAAGTTATTTAAAAAAAAAACAGTTCACTGTTATGAAGGTTAGGGAAGACTGCCTTGGACGACTTTTGGGCATAGAATTCTTTTTATTTCTGCGAGTTGGATTGACTAGGGGTTTTGATGTTTTCTTGAGGGAGCGGAGCGAGCGGAAACGCATAGCACGTATGCCCAAAAGCGACAGTTTACGACCAAGTCAGCTAACACAAGGTGAGTCTAAATTTCAATTACACTTCGTCATTAAGGACTATTGCGCAGGCGCGTGTTTACATATAAGCTGTTTACCCCGTCTTTTATAACCTCCATAACAGTGAACTTTAGTGCTTAATAACTTCTTTCCTAGTTGCGAGCAACTTTTTTTTTCAACGGATTCGTGTTTAGTGCATCAAAATACGTTGTAGTGCAAATTTTGAAGAAAATTTGGTCGTTTGTAATCCGCTAACAGCACCTTTGGTCGTTTGTAACCCGCTAACAGTGAACTTTTTTTTTAAATAACTTCTTTCCTGGTTGAGAACAACAATTTTATTCAACGGATTCGTGTTTAGTGCATGAAAATACGTTATAGTGCAAACTTTGAAGAAAATCGGTGTTGAGGACACTCTCCTTCAGGTTTACCCTTTTCTCATACTTACTACTTGTTTTATACATAATTATTACAATTTGAATTAAAAAAATATTTTCTAAACAATGGAAATAAAATAAACGAAACTTGTGATTGGAAGAGAATTCGTTTGAATCCTTAATTCATTAAATTGTTTTTTTGTTTTTTTTTTTTAATCTGAAAATCCTTGTTTGACGTTAACCTTTTACATACGATTATTATATGGGTTTCTTGATGAAGACAGATAAACTGGGAGGTCTTCCTTTCAAAATTTTTATTTAAGGTTTTTACTAGCCGAAAATCCTTGTTTGAAGGAAGTTAATTTATTGTAACCAATATGTATTACATTCTTGTTTATCCATAATTATTTTAACATTTCATATTAAAAAAGAAGTAGCGTGGTAGGTGGTAGGCGTGCCATGCTACCACCTACTTTCTGCAGCTAGAAAAGCAAAAATAAATTAGAAACCAAATAAGTAATATTAAAAACTAATACCACAATTCTTTAACTGTTGGGGTTCACAGTTTCGAAACCGTGACCTACGAACTGTGAGTCCTAGACGATTTTAACTTAGCCTATGACACTCTGCGGATCAAGATGTACATGTGTGCCAAGTTTGGTTAAAATCGGGCAAACGGTGTGGATTTGTATAAGGAACAAACAGATAAACAGACGAACAGACACGTGATATATATATATAGAGAGAGAGAGAGAGATTAGTTCTTATAGATTTTACCCGTGTCGGATATGAACCGTGTTGTCATTGTTTGTTGTGACATTTGCTCCTGCTGATAATGAATTGCGCAATAGATAAGAAGAGCGGGTCTCCTTATGAAACCCTTCTCATATAAACACAAGGCAGGTAGACGTTTGATCTCTAGTCTATATTTTAGGGATTATGGTGTGCTCTTTATTTGGGGTAGTGGACACAAAACGGATAATTCCTAGGTTTTTACAGGATTTTCCTGTACATGTTTGTTCCTGTGAACGTGGGAATGAGTTCTAGTGAAGTGTTTAGAGTGTATGCGCTTTGATTGTAAGAAAATAAAAACTTATATTTATAAATTAGATGCCGTTAACGGTTTAAGGCCGGACCCTTAACATTTTGTTAAAGATTGAAAAATCCTGCCAAAGAACATTTACTCGATTCAAACCAAATTTGGAGGGTCGATAGAGGCTCGAATATTACATATTTTCTTCCAATTGGGATGTTCTAAAATCGACGTTATATGAAAAAACCTAACATTTTACATTTTATTTCTATTTTGAGAACCATTTCTTACAACTAACTCCTGAGATAATACAATAGTTATTTACATGGTTAGAAAAAAGAATCTCTCTTATTTTAAGGAGATCAAGGCCGTAAAAATTGGATTATCTCAAGGCTCGATATTGAATTTCAAAACGTCACCTAACTTTTTCGCTTACAAGTTTTTAGTTTCTTCCAGACTGAGAAAAATTATTATTTTTGTTTTCGACGATATTTGACTCATTAGAGTTTCTTGGGGTCGTGATTTTAAATCTGCTATTAATTTTTGTGTGAATAAATTTATAATGCTCGTTTACTTGAAAAAGTAAACATATTTTTTAGTTTTCTTGACAAAATATAAATTATTATTTAGCGATAGTATTTTTCCATAATTCTACTTTTTAAAGCAAATAAATTGGCGAAAGACTCATGTCTATATCATTTTCCAAACTCGAGAAATATATAAAGCATTTTCAACCCATTTTATTTTATTTCTCGGCGCATTGGATGGAACGCTCGTACACTTGTCGACTATTTTTCGATGCAGAATCGCCAGAAAAAAAAATGGTCCAGATCGGTGACCCCACGACTTGTTAGTGAAATACAGGCAACTTCCTCTATTTCGGAATCCTATGGTCCGACACGTCAGGGATGTCAAGGCCAAACATGAAAAGTGCCCCTCTTTTGTTCTTATGCATGAATTCCTGCGAAATTCCCACGCCAACAACCCCTTGGTGCACGACGGGGTCGTAGAAAAATTCCCGAAAACCCTCTCTGTGAATTATCTGTATAAATTTACCAGTTTTTTGACCTTCCGCCTACAACGAAAATTCGATTAATATTAATAGTTTCATTTCTTATATTTCCTCATCAAACAATGGATGTCCATTATATGGAAGATGACGCAGTTCCATACTATCTTGCCTCTTGTACCATACAATTTACCTTTCTCCCCCGCGGACTATATGATGGTCTCGTAAACCGCGTTATAGCTTCTCCTTAATTATATCTTGCTTCGAAGCTCACCTAGGGACAGCTTCTTCTCAGCTAGCTGCTCTGCTTTCCTTACCGTTCTCTCGGGCCTCTTTATGAATATTGGAAGCCAAATATGGAGAACCTATTACGCCGTTATTAGATCGTTATAGGTATTAAACTATACTTGGCTGTTACGACTCGACTTTCATAGATTGTAAACTTCATGATGCTCAGATTTTGTAATGACAACCTGAAGCTCTTTAATATTTGCAAAATACAAAATGTATTCCGAAACCTTGTAAATAGTTAAAGCTGTTTTCTTCGCTAGTTTAATAATAAAAGTGTTTTCTCACAAACATGTACACGGCCATTTCTGCCGATATCTATATTTGGTTTAAAGCGGTCACACAGGGTTAATGAGAGGTACAGCGGCTCGATTGACGAGACTTCCCTCCACCAGCGATTCATGGTGGCGGTGACATAAAAATCGCTGCAGCATGAATTCCGGAACGTCGACCCGTTGCGATAAATAAATCGTTAAATTCCATCAGCTAGCCAATGGATGTTATTAAAACTTCTTGTGTGGTAGCTATTCTATTTTGAGAGGTAGTTGAATAAACTACGCAAATATTGTTGTTACTGAATACATCAAATAGTAAGCCGAAGATTATTGAAAGAGCAGTTTTAAAAATTGTTTTAATGTTTATGTGAGTTAGTGGTGGGCGATTATCGTATATAAATCTATCTTTTGAATCAATTTGAATCGAAATAAAAAGGTCGATCTTTTAGGCTCAGAACATCGATCTTCGATATGGATCGACCTTGCCTTGGATATGGATCGATCTTGGATATGGATCTATCTTCGATGTAGATCAATCTTTTAGGCTCAGAACATCGATCTTCGATATGGCTCGATCTTGGATATGGATCGATCTTGGATATGGGAAGATCATCGATATGGATCGATCTTGGATATGGATCGATTTCTCGATTACTTACAATTTCCTACGTAATTCGTATTTCATTTCGATTCAAATCGATTCTCATTCGAGAATCGACCATCACTCCTACGAATCGACCAAAATAAGTCTATTTGAATACTTGATAATATGAAACATTAAAGTATGTAACATAAAAGTGGAAAAATGGTTAATTTCATCAAAAATAATATATAATGAAACTACTACCGCTAATGTATGGGTATTATTACATAAATATGTTTATCAAATGAGAAAAAATAGAATAAAATAATAATAATAGAGAGAAATAGTTATAAAAATTTAGAGCACAGTTTGAAACCTTATTTTTATTATATTACCTTCTAAAAGTCTGTTACCGGACATAGGACACTGTTCTGTAAATTCCTTCTTCAGTTAAATAAATGAGAACTCTTCAGAAATAAGATTGAGTAACAAGAGATGAGATTAAGTATTTGAATATTTGAAAAAAAAAGAAAAAAAAAAAAGTTATTTTACGATATTCTAGATAGATCGATTCAATAAAAGATCGTCCCTTAGTGATCGATTCAAAAAATCGATATATCGCGTTAAAAAGATAGATTTTTTTAAATGATCGATTCAAATAACCCATCTCTAATGTGTGCACTCTGAGAGGTTTCCTAGTAATACAGAAAATGACAAAAAGTACCTTTGACAAATTGTTGCTAACAATTCATCCATAAATAATATTTGTGAGTCAAACATTTTAAAAAACACCAGCAGGGACATTGGGAAAGAAAACGAACAAACCAGCACCAACTGTCTGCATAATTGTGACTAAATTTTGAATATTTTATTTTTAGCTGCAGAAAGCTCCCAAAGAATATATCGAATCTTCAAAATTATTGATGTTTCCTATAATTATCCGAAATCCAGCTATTCGTTGACTTTTTATAATATATTATTATTATAACCTACTAGCTGAATACCCGTGCTTCACCACGGCCGATAAGTATTTTTTATATTGAGTTAAATAAGATATGATCAAAATTAACGCCAATACATAATTTTGTACATTTTATTATACCACGTCATACTATATGTTATTCATCAATTGATAAGTAATTAATGCATAATGTTTCTTGACGTTGGGGCGCTCCGGACCAGTGTCAAGAAAGAGCTTATTATTGCACGGACTTTAAAGTTACCCAGGAAACACCATGTGGAGGTAACCGTGCTTGTTTCCGTTGGAGAGAGAAAAAAAAAATACAACAACCGCTTAAAAAGTTAGGTAAACAGAGACAAATACACGTTGCAAAGCATAAAACTAACAAATTTGAAGTTTTAAGCACTTATCTCTTCGATTGACATCGCCCCACCGCCCGGGACAACTGTACCCGGCTGTCCCTCCCATGTGGCGGCCCTGCCCACCGAACATTACAACAGAATCTTATTATAGAGAATTTAGAGTTCCCAATCATTTTCGAGATATTTTAAAAAATATACTGAGATCCGAAAACTTTGTATCACCATTCATACAATTTTTTTCCATATACTTCGTTTCTGAATACCCAAACAGAAAATTAGTTTTGAAAAGTATTTCTATCAATTTTTCTGGTAAATGGCTACAGAACTCGCTTAAAAAATGGTTTCATTCGTTTTCCTATGTTAAGGAATCTTTCGCACAAATTTCGCTCCAAAAACCATGTTCCAGTAAACGGAATCAACTGGTTAATGAACTTGACCTTTTAAATGAGAAGAAAGATTTTTGTACCAAATGTTTTGTATCAAAATCGGACTGTTTATGAGCCGACGAGGAACTTCTTAATAATTCAACCCCCCCCCCTAAAAGTACTTAAACATTCGAACATCAAAAAAACCTTTCTTAGCGAGTTTTTACATTCTAAACGTATTGTCCGTGCAAAATTTCAAAATTTTGTGTAAAGTGGTTCGGGATATTATTACCTCGGATGGGCCATCACCAGGGCGTGAACTCTATGAGGGACAAAATCACATTTTATTTCTAGTAATTCAAGGACTGCCATCATAGTGGAAATTAACCACAATTAAAAATAATACTATGAAATAGATAATTTACGGTAACAGCTGTTCTTTATCGTCCTAGCAACGCTTGCTGCCTAGGCTTGCATGTTCTAACCAACTCAAACTTTAAACCCCTCTAAAAATACTTAAAAATTCGAATTTCAAAAAATTCTTTCTTATTGAGTGCCTACGTTATATAGGGAGTGTCCATGCAAAATTTCAAAACTTTCTGTCGAGCGGTTTGGGCTGGGCGATGATAGGTCAGTGAGTGAGTGAGTGAGTGGTATTTGACAAATATATAGTAGATTATTATTATAACCTATTCCCGACAATCTCCAATTTGACAGAATAAATACAATTTATTTTAATGTAAATTGTACTTTAAATTCCTAGATTTTCAAGTGGGACCATTATTAGGCCGACATGAAAAGACAATTTGGGTCTTTTTGCGAAGACCACACATCCAGTTACTTTTGAAGTAGCAGTAGTGATTTGTAACAGTTACTCGTACTCGCTGATATGCTTACTGATTAGCTTACAGGTTCTTTGCTTGGTCTATTACTACTTGACTTGTTATCTACGGTTATAAACCATATTAGATAATGGCAAGCAATATTTATTAATACAAAAGTTAATATGATCAAAATCAATTCTCTCAACTACGAAAAAACGTTAATAAGGATTAAAGTTAACTGTTTTGCAGGTCATGAAGGATAACATACACAATGATATTTGTAAACACTCATATTTTATTCCTTTTCTCTCTCTATTTTTGGATATTTTACATTTATTTAGCATTTTGGGCATACGTGCTATGCGTTTCCGCTCGTATAGAATATATCAAAACTCTAGTCTATCCAACTCGCTAAAATTAATAGAATTGTATTAATTTTTCTGAGTAAGAAACCAATCGCTTTTTCTTTGTCAGGAACATCGCGAACTAATTTTAACCCATTTTTTCTCGCTAACATAAGCAGAGCTTTTTCATAAACATAAGCTAATTCACTGTTGAAGTTTACTGATTCCCAGCAAGAACCAATGCAATTGCTCATCGGAATCATCCAATAGAAATGCAAAGGAGTTATGCGCATGCGCTGAATCACTGTTAAAATCACTACTGCTACCTCAAAAGCAACTGGATGTGGTCTTCGCAAAAAGACCCGACAATGCTCCTCAACCCGTGGGAGGAAATTGTAGAGGTTTTCTGTTTGGAAGTTGAGAGCTGCACTTGAGTCGCTCCCTGTTCGGAACTAGCACATAAACCGCTCTCTAACCTGGCGTCGTTGCAATCTGGTTACCAGCTGCATAAGAAGGTCGTAACGAGAAGAAAATGCTTTTCCCCGCCTGCATTTTCCACAGTGTTTCCCGGGATCTAGGACGATCCTATTGGCAACGGACGGCGAGACTGAAGGAAGCCGCTGGCTAGTTCCTGACCCCGTTATACTAGAGACAATAGTGGAGAGCAACGGAATGTCTGCTAGTTCAGAGGTATCCCAAGGGAGACCCAGGGGCGTATTTAGAAAATAATTTCCTGGGAGACCGGGGGATTTCGGGATATGGAATTCTAACAAACTAGAACTTGGAATAGTTAGCCAACCAAAACGCCCCCCTCCAAAAAAAAAATAAAAAAATATTTTCTCTGAAATAAGTGATTTAATATATTTTTGTGGTTTTTATGACGCATTTTTACCTGTTAAATCAAAATGTGGATGGAGATAGTTAGCCGCTGTAGAGATACGAAGACAGGTATAGTTGGGATTCGGCTAGGAGAAAAACGTCAGACTTTCAAAAAGAAATCTGTATTTTGGACGTTTCGACTGCAACAATGGCAGCCTTCTTCAGCTAAAAAATATATACAACTTATAAGTAAAGAGAATGTACAAGCAGTAAGTAAAAGACAGGCAGAAATGAGCGGAGTATATATATCAATACAATAAATTTTAACCAATCTTATTTTTAAAAAATCTTATTTATAAGATTGGTTAAAATTTATTGTATTGATATATATACTCCGCTCATTTCTGCCTGTCTTTTACTTACTGCTTGTACATTCTCTTTACTTATAAGTTGTATATATTTTTTAGCTGAAGAAGGCTGCCATTGTTGCAGTCGAAACGTCCAAAATACAGATTTCTTTTTGAAAGTCTGACGTTTTTCTCCTAGCCGAATCCCAACTATACCTGTCTTTGTTAAATCAAAATTTCGGGGGTGGAGGCTGCAGGTTCCCAGAGATGAAGGTGGAGGTTAAATCACAGATCGGCAAACTAAAACTTTTTGAATACTGTTTCTTTTAACTCCAATGTTGGTCAAAAGATTCAGTACTCATTGTTGTTTAGCTGTCGATTTTAGTTACCTCCAATACGGAAGGTAATACAAGGGGTCGGGGAAAAATAGTGCCAAGCAACATTTTTAACAAAATTAGATAGATAGATAGTTAGTAATATAACACACACGCTACAGTGTGTGTTATATCATGAAACACTCAGTTGAAATGGAAATCTTATTTATAAACCATTAAATCACATAATACTGTATTGCCCTACCTTTGAAATACACAGACAACAATACCTTCACTCATATATAGTAGATAACAGTGAGGAATTATCAGTATAATAGATAGATAGTTAGACAATAGTTTACTGGCATAAATACATGACGTTGCCATGGAGTTTGGCCATTCCTTGTTATTTTGTTAGTGTTTCTTATAAATAACCAAGTACCAATAGTATATAATTAACATAATAATAATAAGTATAACATAACTAAAGTTTTTCCATCTGTATCAAATTAATCTAAATGAATAAAAAGTCCGTCACGCAGGAGCTGCATAACTAAGCACTTTCCTCAGAATTTGGGTAGTGTAGACTGCATTACTGAATAATTTGCTGCAAATAACCTATATAGATAAATAAAATAAATAAAAACAAAAATTGTTTTACTCTTTTGCATTTTTTATGAGCAGGTGTTTCAATTATTAATTTTCTAATTAATTTCCTTCTAGAGTTTTGTGTATGCGTGGTACTACACTACGTACTAAATACACAGAGCCTGACATTTTGATCTATTGATCTTGATGAGTTTCGCAAACCTACGTTTGGCGGAAGAATTCAATTAAAACATAGTGCAAAGTAACACCTTCCCCCCCCCCTTCCAATAGACCGATTTAGTTCATTTTCATATCACTTCTTTCTTATTAGATACCCAGGACGTATAAAGAGATTCGTTACAATACAACAGAAATTACGACCGTTATAAGGAAATTAGTAATTTCTGTCTGGAGTAAACCCCCCCTTCTAGTCAACCAATTTAGTTTATTTTTATAACAAATTTTTCTCTTCAGTTGACCACAACGAATACCGAGTTTCGTTAAAATATAACAAATATTATGGCTGGTATTGGCAAATATCTACTTTGGCTTCGGAGTAAACCCCCCCCCCCCCTCCACATGGACCGATTTTGTTGGTTAACGAACTCGTTCAATCGTTTGATGGAAGAATACTACATTCCAAGTTTCATGGCGAAAAAACAAAAACCCTGGCCTGTATCGTGTTAACGGACACATATATAACTATATATATACAGGGTGTCCCGTAAATGTCTAGTCATATTGTGAGGGGTGATAGAGGACCTTTAGGGGAACAAAAAATGTTCTATGGCGATTTCCTGAATTCTCGCCCATAAGGGAGAAAACGTCGTTTTATTGTTTTTTCTAGACAAACATGGTTTTTAGAAGAATAAGCGTTGTAACTCCGTCCCAGGTGTTAGAAAGGGAGTGAAACCAATCGAAAGCTGAGGGAATTTACTATAAGACTAGTTGGGAGTAAACGTAAAACTGAATGAATGTAAGTATGTATATCTTACCAAAAGAAAGCTATTCTAAATTTCCTGACATTTTATTGATATTTCTTTCCAGCGTTACTCCTCAATGGGCAGGATCTGAGATTTCCGGGTTTCAGAAAAACTTCCTCATTTAACCAGCTTTCCATTCATGTATCACAACCCTGTGTTATTGAAGTATTTGAACGGTTTATGAACAAAAGTTTGAAAAAAAAAAAACATGGATCTGTGAAAACAAAATTTTTTTTTTCTTCAGTTTATTCAAAAAGCTGAAGTGAAAAATTTATTTTTATAAATGTTTACATAAATATTAAGTAAATATTTACTTAAAACAATAAAAAAAATTACTTCCAAGAATATAAAAAAAATCCTAAAACAGTAAATAAATAAAATACACATTTATTATGAATTAATTAATTCAGGTAACTAATACTGGGTCCAGGAGGCGGCCATTAAGGAACCATAACCATACATTAACCTCAAAAATTATTATTTTTACCTATATCACGCATTTGAAAACATTTTTACAGGACTATGTACATCTTATTTATGAGGGATAGAATTTTTAATTACCACAACAAAAACGCATGGGCTCACGAGAATCCCAGTGAGTTTCACAAGTGTAGCCATCAGTATCAATTCAAGGTTAAGCATTTGTTTTCTAAATATAAATACCTGTAAAAATTTGTTCAAATGCATGATCTAGGTAAAAATAGTAATTTTTTAGGTTAATGTATGGTTGGGGTTCATTAATGGCCACCTCCTGGACCCAGTATTAGTTACTGTAATTAACAAATTCAAAATATGTGTATTTTATTTATTTACATTTTTAGGATTTTTTTATATTCGTGGAAGTAATTTTTTTTATTGTTTTAAGTAAATATTTACTTAATATTTATGTAAACATTTATAAAAATAAATTTTTCTCTTCAGCTTTTTGAATAAAGTAAGGAAAAAAATATCATTTTCTTTTCGCAGATCCATGTTTTTTTTCAAACTTTTGTTCTTAAACCGTTCAAATACTTCAATAACACAGGGTTGTGATACATGAATGGAAAGCTGGTTAAATGAGGAAGTTTTCCTGAAACCCGGAAATCTCAGATCCTGCCCATTAAGGAGTAATGCTGGAAAGAAATCTCAATAAAATGTCAGGAAATTTAGAATAGCTTTCTTTTGGTAAGATATACGTACTTACATTCATTCATTTTTATGTTTACTCCCAATTAGTCTTATAGTAAATTCCCTCAGCTTTCGATTGGTTTTACTCCCTTTCTAGTAGTACCAAATGGGACGGAGTTACAACGCTTATTCTTTTAAAAACCACGTTTGTCTCGAAAAAACAATAAAACGACGTTTTCTCCCTTATGAGCGAGAATTCGGGAAATCGTCATAGAACATTTTTTGTTCCCCTAAGGGTCCTCTATCACCCCTCACAATATGACTAGACATTTACGGGACACCCTGTATATAAAAATTTGAACAGGGGTCATTTTTGGTGTCTAGTAGGTAGGATCGATAAAGATTCGAAGAAATTTTCCAAAAATTCCGTCATGAGTGCAACCTCAATAGGTACTTTCCTTCGGAGGAAAGTGCTAAAAAAACTTCATAATATCATAGTAAATAGATACTTAGCAAGTATAAATGAAAGTAAAATGTATAACTTAATATTATGAACTATAGCATACTTTAAATAGAAAGGAAGATACATTATTTAAGTCTTCAATACTTCTAAAAATTAAAATTGATTCTACTGATAATTCCACACTGTTATCTACTATATATGAGTAAAGGTATTGTTGTCTGTAAATTTCAAAGGTAGGGCAATACAGTATTATGTGATTTAATGGTTTATAAATAAGATTTCCATTTCAACTGAGTGTTTCATAATATAACACACACTGTAGCGTGTGTTATATTACTATCTATCTATCTATCTAATTTTGTTAAAAATGTTGCTTGGCACTATTTTGCCCCGACCCCTTCAATTGTACCATTTTTTAGAGGTATATTATCTTTGGAGGAGGCATTCTGACATGGTGTAAAGTGACAAGCATAGATGACAAACCTTGCAATGGATAGTGGAGTCATCATTCCTCAGAAAGCTAACAATGGTGCAAAATATACTTCGGCAAACGGGTGCAGGAAATAACTCTGAGAAACACTAACTCTAAAAATAAAAAAGTCCGACTCGCCTGAACTGCGTCATCTTAGCGCGGTTCCGTATATCTCGAAGAAGTGGAGTAGATTAGGCATCACAAATAACAGGAAACTGAGAGTAGCCAACTTACACAGAAGCGGATAATTCTTAATCCTCATTCTTGAGGAAGGCTGAATAAGTCAATACAATTATGTACTAAAAACGTACAGCAGGCTCTATTCCAAACAACCGAAAATTCGTCATTTTAAGTTCCTTGTTTTACTAGCAAATTCGTTTCACTGTAATAATCAACTGTAAATATGTGCTTCATGGCAAATAAAAGTTCATTCTCTCGTGGGTTAAATCTGTCAATAAAATAAGAAATAATTATGACTTCAGTTGTAGCAGGAGGAAGCTTATATAGATAGGAGAATTCAAAACAAACCTATGTATACGCCATCACGGTTAGCCACAGCCATCTTGATTTCCACAGCTATTCCAAACGTATTACCTATACCTTTTACCGTTTCTTAGCTTATTTTACTACAATGCTAATTTTACTGATAAATGCAATTTAAAACAAAAAACAACCAATTAAAAAGTGAGATAAACAAATAGAAAAACCCTTTCAAAACAACAAAACAAACACTTTTTAAGTTTTAAGCGCTTATATAACTGATTGACGTTGTCCCATCGAATAATGCTTGAGAACCTTTTTTGTAGAGAATTTAGTAAGCATTCCCAACCGTTATCGAGATATTTACGAAAAATGTATGAAGATCCGAAAACTTTTCACGTCTATTAATAAAATATTTTTTTTTCGCATACTTCCTTAACTCCAAATATAACCAAAATTTAAACATCTCAGTTGGGATTTATTTCCAAGATGTACAAAAAATTTCAATTGAATCCCGCGATTTTAAGTACCCACAATAAAATAATGACATGCGAAAACATTGATTCCACTTTTCTCAAAAACGGTTACAGATATCGCCTTAAAAATGGTTTCATTCATTTTCCTATGTTAAGATACCTATAAAAGAAGTACCTGGAAGCATATGAATTCAAAAACGTAAGCGTTACGATTTTTTTTTTTGCGCGAATTTCGCCCCAAACGCCATCTTCCTTTGGGCTGATTCTGCTGGCTAGCGAACTTGACCTTTCAAATAAGAAGACAGATTTTTGTACCAAATTTCATCAAAATCGGACCATTTTTGAGCTTTCTAGAGCGTTAACAGACAAGCATATATATACAAATTTGAACCACCTATATTTTCGTGATCTATGGGGTCTGAAACGAGAAAGTTTCTGGTCGGCACGTCCGGATTGCGTCGTGAGGTCAACCTCATAAGCGGGTTCTCCCTATGGAGGTAGGAACCGCGCTAATAAAAAAAGATCGGTTTCTATGGTTTAATTGTTGCATCTTGTATTAACAAGACAGGAAATGCATAACTAGTGTCTATTTCTGCGCCGTTTTGAATATTCATGTTAGTTTCTGAACATGGAACCTTGGGATTTCTCAGCTACTATTCATATCCGTTCTGCAAAAAGGGTATGATAGAGAATGACTAGTTAATGTACTACTAGTTCGCCATGGGCAAATATAAGGGGGTCCGAGGGGCTTAAGCCCCAAATTTTGATTTAATAGGTAAAATGTGTCATAAAAACCTCAAAAATAAATTAAATTTAGATTTTTTTTCCGGCGTGTAATAGCGTTTTAATTGTCTAACTATTCCAAGTTCTTGGTTGTTAGTTTTCCATACCCCCAAATCCTCCGGTGCTCTCAGCCTCCCCCCCCCCAAATTATTTTCTACATACGCCCCTGCAATTCGCAATTAGTGCCAATTTCTTGGTATGCATTCCGAACAATCACCATTTTTGAAGTTTTAGCATGGGCGTATATAGAAAATAATTTCAGAGGGGGCTGAGAAAATTTCGGGGGGGGGGGCTGAGACCACTTCCGGTGTATGGATTACTAACAATTTCGATCTTGGAAGAGTTTTAGCCAACTTAAACTCTATTACACCCAAAATAGAATATGTTTTATGAACTAAATGATCTTATTTAATTTATTTTTAAGGGTTTTATAAAATTTTTACCGATGAAATCAAAATTTCGAGGGGCTGCAGCCCCATATACGCCCATGAGTTTTAGTTTCTCTATTACTCCCAGTGTCATTCCCGGAATGCGGTAAATTTGTACTCGGCAATTTAAACTTAAACTATATATGTATAACTATGTATATATCTAAATATTTACAATAAAACATGTTTATGAAGGACACAACTTATTTTTTATTGGGTTTGACATGACCAGCAGGGTTCACCTAATCCTAAAGCTGTGAGTGTTCACTGTGACTAACACTAGTCGTCCTTCAGTTTCCTGTTCACCTTCGTTAGATACTCTCGTCATACTCTTGGTGTTTTAAACATTTTTGACACATCAGAGTTTAATTGCGTCTGTGTATGAGTTGTTATTGTATGTAAAAGTGGTTTTATGCGTTGTTTTTTTTTTATTAAAAAAAAACTTTTTGTGTGGAAGAAGTAATAAACATACTATATATATTTCCTGAAGAGTGACCGTTAAAACATATTGCGAAGGAATTTAGCCATTGAGGTTGCACTCTTAAATTATTTTTTTAAAAGTAGGTACAACTAAAATGGTGTATGGTAAAATGGTATTCCCACCATGGGCGTATATAGAAAATAATTTCGGAGGGGGCTGGGAAAATTTCGGGGGGGGGGGGAGCTGAGACCATTTCCGGTGTATGGAATACTAACAATTTAGATCTTGGAAGAGTTTTAGCCAACTTAAACGCTATTACACCCAAAATAGGATAGGTATGTTTTATGAACTAAATGATCTTATTTAATTTATTTTTAAGGGTTTTATGAAATTTTTACCGATCAAATCAAAATTTGGGGGGCTGCAGCCCCCTCAGCTCCCCCTTATATACGCCCATGATTCCCACTCACAACAAACTTTTGGACGAATTCCTTAACCAGCGAAATCGGTACTTCTGAAAGGTTGGTTTCGCCGGTTATAAATTACCTGCGAAATGTTTGTATTGCAACAAATTTCGGTATAAATCTGGAACTGATAAACATTTATTATTTTATCTTATTTTAGTTTTACATCATTTTGGTAATTCAACTTTTTCAATGTTAATATCATATCATTAGAATAATTGTCAGTAAATAATTTAATGTAATCATATGTTCTTTGATATAGTTATTCGGGATTTTTGTTCTTTGTTGTGTGTCAGGTCAAAGAGGCCGCATCACACATAAGTGGCTTTGATTATTTTTTTTTTTAAAATATTATTGTATAAATGTGTGTCTATTTGATTAGTAGGTACTTCAATGTACTGGTTGCGATCAGCAAGTAACTCTGTCAGATCGTACGGTAACATGAGATATGTCCTGAATAAATCTCATAATCAATCATTTGAAGAATAATAATGTTTTTACTTGATATCTTCCGTTAAACCGGAATTTACCTAAAATGGCAGTAGTTATTATTTATATCCGATGTAGCGGACTAATTGGCTTAGTTTATTTGTGTTATTACTCTACCGGAAGATAGTAAAAAAACTCAAATTATTTTTCGAGAAGTAACTTCTATCTTCATTGTTTTTTTTTTTTTTTTTTTTTTGTTTTTTTTTTTTTTTTTTTTTTTGTGTCGGAAATATTATGGGATATTTGGTATAATTGCATCTGTATAATTAGGAGAAGGTCTTGGTGAGGCTAATTCAGCAATTATTTTTCTTACCATCCGGAAATAATTAATTAATTAATATAAATGGTTAGCTTTAATTGATTCACATAATTATAATGATATCCATGTTTATTTTTAAAATGTCCTTCTTAGGTGTGTTCAATGTTTATGTATGAGCTGCTTCTGTTGTACTGGTGGTGTTTTTTTTTTTAATTAATTGTCTTCTTCATTCTAGGACAATGTAGTGTTGTGCATCTAATTTGGACTAGCTGTTACCCGGCGTGCCATGCTACACCTACTTTCTGCTGCATATAGAAAAGCCTAAATAAATTAGAAACTAAATAAGTAATATCGAAATCTAATAACGCAAATCTTTAACTGTTCGGGTTCACAGTTTCGAACCGTAAGG
>OX328125.1:99482142-99537142 GCA_946811695.1 Gonocerus acuteangulatus | reverse complement strand
TAGGTTTTGATAATTTAGGAAAATAAAGGAGTAGATACAGTAATTGGTAGGTTTTGATAATTTAGGAAAATAAAGGAGTAGAAACAGTAATTGGTAGGTTTTGATAATTTAGGAAAATAAAGGAGTAGAAACAGTAATTGGTAGGTTTTGATAATTTAGGAAAATAAAGGAGTAGAAACAGTAATTGGTAGGTTTTGATAATTTAGGAAAATAAAGGAGTAGAAACAGTAATTGGTAGGTTTAGATAATTTAGGAAAATAAAGGAGTAGAAACAGTAATTGGTAGGTTTAGATAATTTAGGAAAAGTTTAAAAGTAAATATTAAGGAAAAGAAAGCTTTAAGCCGGGACAACAGGAAACGGGTCTTTTTGCGAAGACCACATCCAGTTACTTTTGAAGTAGCAGTAGTGATTTATAACAGTTACTCGTACACGCTGATAAGCTTACTGATTAGCTTATAGGTTCTTTGCTGGTTACCTACTACTTCTTGACTCGTTATCTACGGTTATAATTCATATTAGAATAACGGCCCGCAATATTTATTAATAAAAAGGTTAATATGATCAAAATCAATTCTCTCAACTATGAAATAAGTTATTAAGCATTAAAGTTTGCAGGTTATGAAGGATAACAAACAACGTTATTTGTAAACATTTTTTATTCCTTTTCTCTCTCTCTCTTTTTGGGATATTTTACATTTTTTAGGCATTACATGCTATGCGTTTCCGCTCGCTACGCTACGCTCCGCTCGCTCAAGAAGATATCAAAACCCTAGTCAATCCAACTCGCAATTAATAGAATTATCTTAATTTTAGGGACTCTAGTCTATCCATCTCGCTAAATTAATAGGATTCCATTAATTTTTCCGAACAAGAAACCAATCCCTTTTTCTTTGTCAGGAACATCGCGAACTAATTGTAAAAGACTCATTTTTCTCACTAACATAAACAGAGCTTTTTCATAAACAAACGCTAATTCACTGTTGAAGGTTACTTTACTCCCAGCAAGAACGAATGCAATTGGTCATCGGAATCCTCCAATAGGAAGGCAAAGGAGTTATGCGCATGCGCTGAATCACTGATACAATCACTACTGCTACTTCAAAAGTAACTGGATGTGGTCTTCGCAAAAAGACTCCAGGAAACTTATAGTATCCTAAGCGGAAATTACTCCATCCTGTGTCACAACGTTTGCTCTTGGAAACACTATAAATCTGTTCCCATTTTCTTACCTTGTTTTAATAAAATACATGGGTGTATATAGAAAATAATTTCGGAGAGGCTGGGAAAATGTCGGGGGGGGGGCTGAGACCATTTCCGGTGTATGGAATACTAACAATTTAGAACTTTTTAGAGAGTTTTAGCCAACTTAAACGCTATTACACCCAAAATAGAATATGTTTTATGAACTAAATGATCTTATTTAATTTATTTTTAATGGTTTTTTAAAATTTTTACCGATGAAATCAAAATTTCGGGGGGAGGGCTGCAGCCCACACAGCCCCCCCCTTATATACGCCCATGATAAAATACTCATTTTCCTTTTAAATGCAATTAAAGAAACAACAACCAATTAGAACGTTCGGTTGAGAGATACAAAAACCCATTCAAAAGAGCAATACTAACAATTTTAAGCACTTATTTCTCGGATTGACACCACCCCATCGAAAATTACATCAGAACCTTTTTTGTACAAAATTTTGTAAGCTTTCGAATTGTCGCCGTCCGCTTATCACAATGGACTTCATTCAAGTCTGAAGAAAGGGAAATATAAGCAGTAAACTAAGCAAGTCCGACTCACAGGAACTGTGTCGTCTTAACGGGTCTTCAGTATGAATGTTAAATGAAAAAGTTGAATTTAACACGGGTAAGGTATCATTTGAGATTCTAGGTTCAAAACCTACCCTAGGATCATAAAACAAACACTCAAAATTATTTAACATAAATATCTTTTTTCTTTAAATTATTGTTTCTTTAAGTTATAAACGTCTTATCTCTTTTTATACATTTCTTCCTTAGTAAGTTAGCTAAAGTTGGTTCCAGGCTAGAAGTATACACCCTTGGAAACAAGAGGACCTGGCAGTTGTCCCCAGAGGGAGAGTGTAGTTGTAAGGCTTATTTCGATCTGGGTTTTGTTTTAGCCACATCTGCTCTTAGGGTTGTGTAATCCTCTTCTTATTAAAGTACTTACGGATAACTTCACAAGGAGAAAGTTTGGCAGATTGAATTTCAAGTTCTTTCTTGAGAAATGATTCCCCAAAGTATTTTTTTTTCCTTTGTTTTAATTTGATTGAGTTTCTTAAACCTGCGGTTTATTCTGAATTTGGAAGAGTCTTATTTTGACTTTGTTTTCATTTGTGTATTCTCATAAATTTAAATTTGTTTGAATCGCTCTAAAATTATAAATCAATTAAAATTGATTACGTAAAAACATACATAAAGAAAAAAACCATATATCTACTAAATATTTGTCAAATACCACTCACTGACCTATCATCGCCCAGCCCAAACCGCTCGACAGGGGGGCAAAATTTTGAAATTTTGCATGGACACTCTCTTTAGCATGTAAACACTCGCTAAGAAAGGATTTTTTGATTTTCTTTTTAAGTATTTTTAGAGGGTTTGAATTTTTATTTGGTTAAAGCAGGCAAGCCTTGGCAGCATGCGTTCCTAGGACGATAACAGGTCAGCTGTCACCGTACTGTATCTATTTCATAAAATCATTATTATTTCCGCTTATGGAAAAGATTAATGTAAATTATTATGATATCTACTATATATCTGTCAAATACCACTCACTCACTCACTGACCTATCATCACCCAGCCCAAACCGCTTGACAGAAAATTTTGAAATTTTGCATGGACATTCTCTTCAGTATGTTTTTGAAAAGAGTTTTTGATTTTCAAATGTTTAAGTATTTTTAGAGGGGTTCGAATTTTTAGTTGGTTAAAGCCTAGGCAGCATGCGTCGCTAGGACGATAGGAGGTCAGCTGTTACCGTACTGTATCTATTTCATAAAATCATTATTATTTTCGGTTCTATGATGGCAGACCTTGAATTACTTGGAATGAACTGCGATTTTCTCCCTCATAGAGTTTACGCTATACCTGGTGATGGTCCATCCGAGGTAATAATATCCCGAACCCTTGCACAGCCTCCTCACCCACGAGTCAGAGCGCTTCTTGCTAATGTTCCCAAATATAATGGGTATTTCCTAATGAAATCTTGGAAGCATAAAATATTAAATTTTTACGTACATTTATTATTGACAACGAATTTTAACCTGTACTGGTTAAACTGCTGTTATTGCTTACCTATAGATAACGGGTTATCTCTACGTTATCTGTTTCTTGACAATAGTCCGGAGCGCCCCAATGTCAAAGAACATTATAGTTTGATGACTTATCACTCGATGAATAACTTATAGCATGACGCGAACCCTGCTATAATAAACTGCAAAAAAGTATGTCGTAGCGTTAATTTTGATGATACATTATTTAACGCAAGAAAATTACTACTTATCTGCCGTGACGACGGACGTGTATTCAGATAGTATATATATATATATATATATATATATATATATATATATATTATATATATATATTTTATTTTTTATGATTTCCGGCAGTGGGGTTGCTTAATTCCAGAAGGTGAAACAAAATTCAGTCTTCCCACAAATTTTCTTTATTTTGCACTAGGCCTTTCAACACAAATGTGCCATCATCAGGTGCTCCGTGCAGTGATAGTTGTTACCAGGGCTGTGTTCGGGCTATGACTGGAATATATATATATATATATATATATATATATATATATATATATATATATATATATATTTATATTCCTTGTTGTTTCACCTTCTGGAAAATATATATATATATATATATATATATATATATATATATATATATATATATATATATATATATATTTATATCCACACACACACAAACACACATACACATATATTCCATCACGTATTTTCTACGTAAATATCTTATAGGTTAATTGAAGGGCTCAGCGCCAAAGGTGACTAACCCACAATTAGAAGTGTTAGTGACGAAAAAGTTATACTCCCTAATTTATAGAGCTCTAGAAGTTGTTCTGCAAGTTTAGGCTTGCAGAACACCACCAGCCAGAAATTCCTGTTTCCAGCAAGAAATGTTTTTTTGTTTTGCAAATACCTCAAGTTCCTACGAGTTATAAAATTCCGATTTTTATCTCACAGATATATATTATCTCCAAGTCCAATTTTCCTACCTGTAAATACAAACAGCCAACATCGACTTGACCTACTATTAAGAAGTTAGAAATGGCTAAGGCATTGGGCAATGATCCAGCTCGGAAACCTGTTGGTTTTGAAGAACTGGTTCTGTCGTCGCCTGCATTGCTATGACTCACTCGGAGAACCTCTGTCTCGTCCCCGACCTACGTCCGAAGGATGTGCGGGTGACCTTTGCAGATGGCCTCATGATTCAAGTTGTGTGGGTCATTTCCATCATATCTACCTTGGATCTTCATCCTGACACAATACTGATGACATCTATGACATCAGTGGTTGGTAGTTCAGATGTAGATCTGCTGATAGACTTTGTGGCTATGTTTTTTTTTATATTCTTGTGTGCGCTTACAGCTGACAAAAACTATGAACACTTTCATTGTGCCTTACAGATGTTAATCGGATCTTTGTTGGACGTACTTCTTATTGCTAATGGTTTGTGCTTTTCCTCCCTCCCTCCATAGGAAGGAAACCCGGTGATGTCATGACCTCATTACGCAGTCCGGACGTGCCGACATTTTACATACACATACACATATTTGTCTGTCCGGTCTGCAGCTGCCCCAAAAAAGGTGCTCTTTTGATGAAATTTGCTTCTTGTTCGTCGTCTAATTTTAAATGTTATAATAGTTAACCTGAAGAATCCGCCTAGCGAAACACGGTTTTATGGGCACATTCGTACGAAATAAATCGTTGCGATTACAGTTTCGCGTAATAAACTTGCAGGTTCACTTTTTATGGGGTTTTAACGCAGGCAAACTATTTTGAAAGCGATATCTTTAACGTTTACAAGAAAAGCTGATATAACTTGTTTTCGTAGCTAATTTTTGGTTTCGGTACTCAGAAACGATTGATTAAGCTGGAAACAGTTCCTGTCGTTTGACATTCATCGAAACTAAGATATATAATTTTTTATTGCGTCTGGAGTTATAGAATCATTAGAAAACATATATATTATGAACGCATTTTTAACATATATTATACAGACATTTTGGTATGTTCGTATATTTTCTTAAACATCTCCAAAACGGTTGGTAAATCATAGTAAGTGGAAGGTGACCATTTCAATAATTATTAATCTCTCTAAGTTTAGTGATGAACATAATTAGGTTAATTTAGATGAGCATAGGGACCATGTGAAATATCTTCTACTCAGCTAGCCATTTTTAAATACCATTATCCAAAATAACAATTTTTGTCAGACGTTTTTTCCTCCAGCGCACCTAAAGATATCGCCTGGAGAATGATTTCATTCAAGATAGGTTATTCCGAAAGAAAGTCTGTACAGCTATGAGCAAATTTCCGTATACCGAACATTATCAGTAAAACCGCAGAAGTCAATTTACTGATTCCCGTCGATAATCTATTGTTAATTGCATTCAGAGAAAAAGCTTCATCTAGTTTGACTAATAATTGACTAGCAAGTGCAAGTGTACCTGAATCCTGTACTAGATGTGGCAACTCAATCAACCTTATAATTTAGAATTGAACGCCGCGGTCCTATATATATTCCACTTTTTCTTGTTTCTTTTTCTGGCAGGGGATTGATTAAGCAGTACACTCTTGGTTCAAATTTACTACTTATTTGGTATGTTTCGCCCATTTTTTTCGTTTTTATTTATTTTTTTTTTACATGTTTCGTGCCTTTTCGCGTCTTTCCAGGGGCTTTCCTATGTAACAATATTTTTTGTAAATCTTAAACTTATAATTTTTTACACATTATGTACATATATCCTTTCCCTAAATAAATTTACGTTTCAGCATATAACATTTAATCTTAAATGTTAGTCCTACCTTATCAGGAACTACTCTCGTCATGTTGTCTAGCTTGAGTCAGGCGTAATACTGAAAAGTCATCTGTGGTAATGAATACGGCGAAACAAACCAAAGAAAGTAGTTAATGTGAACCAAGATTGTACTGCTTTATCGCTCCCCTGCCAGAAAAAGAAACAAGAAAAAGTGGAATATATATATTGCACTAGTATTTCTACAGTTATACAACTCAAACACAGGTTTCATTCACACCGGGTCAGTCCATATCAGATCATCCAGGCCATGTAACCCATGTCCTCAGAATTGCCTGAAACTTTTTTTATTTGTTGAACTGGTCATTCTTATGATATATTCCAAATTTTAGTTAGATATCTTCAATACTTTTTGAGTTATGAATTTTTAAAGTTGTCTATAAAACTTGCTTTTGCTGTTACCGACGATTTAAGTCAAAGCGACTTTCATTTACTAAAAAAATCCTTACTCTGTTAATTTTAATGATATCTCAATGGGATTTTCACCAAAATGGTCACAATAATATTTTGAATATGGAAAAAATATATATACTATCTGCTATCTTTCTGGTTGCTAAGTATATTTATTTAAAAACAAAATTTTAATTTAAAATAAATTAAAAACATAAAAATTTCAAAAATCGATAAAAATAAAAGGCGCTCCATAAAATCAAGTTCTTTTTTCATGGATACATTCTTAAAAGTATAAACTATTAGATTTTAAAAGAAAAACTATGGGATTTTGCTGTTCAATATTCTTAAATCGATAAAATAATATAAATTCTATGTGCTGTTGGTATTATAATAGGGTGGCGACCTGTAGATAGCCAAATAGTTGATGCGCCGTAAAAAAAAAAAAAAAAAAAAAAAAAAAAAAAAAAAAAAAAAAAAAAAAAAAAAAAAAAAAAAAAAAAAAAAAAAAATTACCTTTTTGATGATTAATATAAGTGTAGATGGAGATAGTTAGCCGCTGTAGAGATACGAAGACAGGTATAGTTGGGATTCGGCTAGGAGAAAAACGTCAGACTTTCAAAAAGAAATCTGTATTTTGGACGTTTCGACTGCAACAATGGCAGCCTTCTTCAGCTAAAAAATATATACAACTTATAAGTAAAGAAAATGTACAACTAGTAAGTAAAAGACAGGCAGAAATGAGCGGAGTATATATATCAATACAATAAATTTTAACCAATCTTATTTTTAAAAACAATGAAAATACGGTAGTTGGAAAGAAAACAGCATGTAGAAAGTGTTAGTAAAAACAGTACAAAAAAAAATTAAACAGTAAAAACAACGCACATTTTTTATGTAGTGAAAAACAAAATCTATTTTATAAGTGAATATAAGTGTAATTAATATAAGTGTACTGAAGCTACATTAACTATTACTTAGGTTAATCTTAATATAAACTTATGTAAGTAAACTATTTTTAAAGTTTACTAAAAACTTAGTTTTTTATTAATCTAATTGACTACAGTGAAAACTATTCGTTTCTGTTGCAAAATGAAGCCAAGATTATTATTGGAAAAACAACAGTTGTTCTTTTCATCTAGTTGTGATCTATACAAGAGAAGAAAACACGAAAGAACTGAAAGTTTCCGATCTCTGTGAGGTTTCTGATGACTTGGAAGATGATGTGGCATTTGTCTATGAAACTCAAAAGATTGTCGCAACATTTCTGAAATTAATTATCCAGAAGTAAAAACAACTATATGAAAAGAACAAATGTTGTTTTTCCAATAATAATCTTGGCTTCATTTTGCAACAGAAACGGCTTCATTTTGACTACAGTGAAAACTATTCGTTTCTGTTGCAAAATGAAGCCAAGATTATTATTGGAAAAACAACATTTGTTCTTTTCATATAGTTGTTTTTACTTCTGGATAATTAATCACCACGCCCGACGTTTAAGTAGGTAATTATTAAAAAAAAGGAATTTATATTATTTTATTGATTTAAGAATACTTAACAGCAAAATCCCAGTGTTTTTCTTTTAAAATCTAATAGTTTATACTTTTAAGAATGTATCCATGAAAAAAGAACTTGATTTTATGGAGCGCCTTTTATTTTTATCGATTTTTGAAATTTTTATGTTTTTAATTTATTTTAAATTAAAATTTTGTTTTTAAATAAATATACTTAGCAACCAGAAAGATAACAGATAGTATATATATTTTTTCCATATTCAAAATATTATTGTGACCATTTTGGTGAAAATCCCATTGAGATATCATTAAAATTAACAGAGTAATGATTTTTTTTAGTAAATGAAAGTCGCTTTGACTTAAATCGTCGGTAACAGCAAAAGCAAGTTTTATAGACAACTTTAAAAATTCATAACTCAAAAAGTATTGAAGATATCTAACTAAAATTTGGAATATATCATTAGAATGACCAGTTCAACAAATAAAAAAAGTTTCAGGCAATTCTGAGGACATGGGTTTCATATCACTATTTAGCTGGATGATTTGAGAAATGGACTGACCCCACCGTCATCTTTATGACTCTGAAAGATATGGTAAATATCTCTCTACCAACGATCAAAACTGTATGTTCCTAGCTTCAGAGCTTCAGTAAACCAGGGGGCACTTGTGTCACCCTTCCTGTCTTAATCCTTACGCCCCTACATAGGCAATACACATTTTCAATTGTGTTTTATTTTGAGTTGTGTCACTTTAGAAATACTAGTGGGATATAAGTGCCTGTTTGTGTATTTAGAGGAAAGTTTGGCTCAGTGTAGAGTACCCGATTGATGTTATAGATGACCCGAACTTGAGCCCCCCCCTATAGGCGCACACAGCCTATATTGGATCACTATCAGCGAGGAAAATCAAGCGGCCAGATCATAGTACTGATCACTTCTGGGCCCTACTTTTTGCCCCTTCTGCACGAAACTTTGTATATATCATTCCATAGCAATGGATTGCATCAGTTCGTTGCATCGACTAGCAAAGTACATAGGTCCATCTGGAGACCGGGTTCGTGGTCCGGATCCACATTTTTAATATGTAGCTCCTCCTATATTTGTTATATTGCTTTAAAACATATGTTGTAAAATAAAATCGTAATCGATCCATCGGGGGTTAGAAAGAATTCCGTAAGATTTTTTTTTTGTTTTGTTTTAATATTGTAGTCAAATATATAAAATATTTATAGAAGAGCAAAATTATTTTGTAATCATATCAGTTGTGTCCACATATCTGAGAAATGTGGCTAGTTATGCGACTCCTGCGTGACGAGCGTTTTTACGACCTTAGTGAAAGTTGTAAAAAATTGCCACTTCAATGTACTTCGTTCTGAAGCTAAAAGCCTACTTTTTAGGTAGTACGTCGAACGAATACTTTTATCGAAAAGGGTTGAAGCCTTCGATAAACATAGTATTAAACTTTGAGATGAATCTTGGATCCCTAGGAACCTATCTATATTGGAACTTGTTGAGAAAGTGTTGTTGAACACAGCTGCTGAATACACCAGCTAAAGGGCTGGAACCTTAACCACAAATCCTAAAACACTTAAGACCTCTTAAATATAAATAAGCCCTTAAAAGCCTCAAGCCTTTTTACCTATCAACGCTTACCTTCTCCCTTACAAATTATTCTTTCTCCTCAAGTTATTAAGGGGGTGTCAAACAGTTTTTTCTTGTTTTTAACGCATAAAAATTCTGTATATTTTACTTTGCCTTTACAACTTATATATATATATATATATATATATATATATATATATATATATATATATATATATATATATATATGACTATAAAAGTTGTTTTATATATATTCAATATTCCAGAAGACTGACTCAACAATTCCAACATTTTCTTGTTCATAATACTTTGCTGATCTGTGTGTTTTTTTTTTCAGATGAAAAATGTTGTTAATTTATTTGCTTCGTAGTAGTACCCATAAATAGGGCTCATTTAGACCTATGTGATGTCTTCTATATTTCTTATCGACTAGTCCATTTCTTAAGTATTCATTGTTATATCATATTATAATAATTCAACGTCAGTTTTGTAAATATATTAAATGTATTACTAATTTTATTCTCTGTTTTTTTTTTTTCAGGTAAAGACTTTTATTTCGAGAATAAATATAAGACATTAAGGTAAAGTTGCATGAATTCTTATATTTTGATTGAATGGTTGAAATAAATTGGTACAAGAAGTGTTGCACACACACACACACATATGTCGTCCCTACCATGTCAAACTATAGAATATGAAAAATCTCGTTTTTGACTGTTCTTCTTGTATACTTCTTATCTCGCTGGGTTCTGATGTTCTTTAATTTGTATGTATGTTTTCACTGCTAGTTACTGTATGTTTGAATTTTTAACAGGAGTTTGAAAATAAATAAATGATTAAGAAATAATATAATGTCTTCTAAGGAATCACGAAATGAAATAACAACTGATATGCTGATAATTATAATAAGAATAAGAATAATCTGTTTATACACAATTTGTCTTTTGGGGTACACAATAAAGCGGAACACAACTCAGAAAAATAATAGGCTTGCACACATAGGAGGTTATGCACACATTGTTGCCACTAGCCTGCGCTCACTCTGAAAATGGCTACCTAAAATAAGTTAAAGCAGGGGGACTCAGGTGACAGATATGTGAGACAACGGGGAGGTTACCCACTGTTATAAATTCATTACGAGAGCAAAAGCCATATGAATTGTTAAAGTATTGCTTACACAATGAAATATTACTGACATAGCATTGTTGAGAAGTTTTCTTAGTTTTTTCTCTAGTATTTAATTTTCTTACAAATGGCTTTACAAAATCCTAGTCTACAGACTCCATTGGTCGCCATCTAGTTTTTGTTGGGTCCTGTTCTAGTTCTAACTTCTGTAGATGCCGAATTTGTTCTTGTCTAATCTTGATCTTTCTCTAATCTATTCTATCCCTCCTGCCTAATTATTGATTTTCTATAGGCGCGTTCTTGTTGTTAATCCTTTGTTGATTCTTTGCTCACTGGCCCATCCATGGTTGTACGAAGTCCTGTGCTTCTTTTCCATCTTTCTTAGCTGACCGCCTAATGCAGAGCTTTACCATGTCCCGTTCCTCCTGACCCTGGCATTGATTTCTGACGGACATCTTAGATTTCCTTATCCTCCAAGCTTTCCGACTGAAAAAGTCGCCCATCTCCAGATTCCCGGCGATAAATCAAGCAGATCCGTAGCGTCCCCGTTCCGTTGATTGGTCTCCTCGACCCGATAAGAGAATGGCTCCTATCCCGCGTGTCCTGACCCACCTTGGTATTAGTAGAGGATAGTTCTTGCTCGTGTCTACTCACCTCATCATTAATCCAGCAGAGGTTCCTTGCTCGTGATGGTTCTAGCGGGTATCGAACCCGGAATTCGACCTCTGCACCGCTATGCACTCCTCTAATCCTATTAATACTTACTGAAGGAAGGGTTCAGCGCGTTTCTCCCTTCCCTATTGCAATTAGGAGGTTCCTTATAAACATTCTAACATGTCAAAGCTCATGAATAACGAAAATATCCGTGAATGTTAAAAAACCATATTAGATAACGTTTGGAAACTCTTACGAAATAAAAACGTATCTTTAGCGGTTTGTCTTTTATCGCGTCCAGGTGGAGTTTTATTTGTGTGACCAAATTTAAACACGATATCTTTGATCGTTTTAGAGAAAATGTGTTTAAGAGATTTCGCACTTTTATAAATCCCGGATTAAGTTAAATGTTTGCCACTACTCCACACACATCGAAATTGAGAGTGTAGATTTTGCTTAGGAAAGAAATTGATTTTCAAAATAGACAAATATTTTTTTGCATTAGTCGAATATATCTCGTTGCTAGAAATCAAAAACCACCGTTTCTAGAAGGAACGTTATTTATTTCAATTTTAACTTCCATTTATTTATTTGAATATTAACGTCCATTTATTAATAACAGAGAATTAACACCTATTTATAATTACCTTATAATTTTAGGACGGGTTATCTATAGATTACACCGTTTTCTAGCCGGGATAGGGCTTATGCCTTTTCCTTTCTCGAAAGAAAGGCTACTACTCCTAGTGGGAATCGAACCCACGACCTTAGGCACGGAGTGCATACGATTTAGCACTCACGGCCTCCGGAGTAACATTAATAGTATGGTTTAAAGTGAAACTCACTCCTAACAGAGTGATTTTGATGGTCAACAAATTCATTATATATGAGAGTTTTTATGAGAATGTTACTTGCGGAAATTGGGGATCAAAGAACACAAATTGCGCTAACGTTTAAGCATGCAAAAAATTACACTCAATTTTAGTAGGGGTCCTTTTTGGAGCCTGTAGTAGATAGGACCGGGGTAAATTTGAAGATATATTCAACACCTACATCTCTTCGTTATGTGTCCAGTAGGGTGGGCCGAAAAAACTCATTTCTTTATTTCCAAGTTGTAATAACGCAGGAAAGTTTCAAATTATTAAGAGAAATAAAAGGAAACAAAAATGATCAAAATCGGTTGACATCTTCCATTCGCGCTACGCTTTAAAATTTGACAAAATATGAAAAATCATCCTTTTTGCGACTATTTTTTAAATTTTTGAATTTGATGATTTCGTAATATAATAGTTTTTAACGTCTTCGAATAGAGCCTAATCTCATTGTGTTTTAATTTGGTTTAGATTAGTTGATATTTTTCAGTCGTGCTTAGGGCTCAAAAGTTGCCCAAATATTGAAAATTTCACATTATTAAGAGTTATTTTATGTATCTTTAATATACTTTTTTTTTTTAAACGTAATAGTTACAGTGTTTCTATTTTTGAACATAAAAACATTGTGTTTTATTATGCTGTAAATAAATTAACAAATTTGGGCTGCGGAATGACGCTAATGCTACAGAAAAACTGGAACTCAATAAAGATGGTTAGGCCTATGGCAAGATTGGCAATAACAGTTATAACGGACATGGTACATTTCCACTTGCTGTATGTTTAAAAAGCTTAAATATTTAAGCTTTCTGTAGCATTGGCGTCATGGCATGTCAAGACGAGGAGCATAACCCTTAGCATTTGTCAGGATGGGATTAAACGTACTCGGGGTGTGGCCAACAATTTCTCATCAACCTTGTACTATTCATGAAGATTCCCGGTAAAATGTTTTTTAGTCGTCAAGATTACTAATTGATATTATATTTCTAGTTGAGTGAGTGTTAGTCACAGTTGTCCTAGGAGTTCTTTCCTGACCGAAGAAGTTAGTATTCGTACGCTGCTCGTAGATTGCGTCAGTGGATTTCCTTGAACGTTCACGATGAGTTCATCATCGGAACGTGTCATCTACTAAGGCTAGATTGCAATATCCAATATATTCGATGGCTGTTGATAAAAATTTTGTTTACATGAAGATTCCATATGGCACGGTCCCTGACATTGATTTTGGCGAGAAATTATGGAGGTAAATAGATTCGTAATTTGGCGAAAATTGATTTTGTATACTTCCTGAGTATGTATGATGGAAAAGATTAGTATAAATTATTATGATATCTACTATATATTTGTCAAATACCACTCACTCAATCAATGACCGATCATCGCCCATCCCAAACCACTTGACAGAAAATTTTGAAATTTTGCATGGACACTCTCTTTAGCATGTAAACACTCGCTAAGAAAGGATTTTTTGATTTTCAAATTTTTAAGTTTTTTGTTAGAGTGGTTTGAATTTTTATTTGGTTAAAGCAGGCAAGCCTTGGCAGCATGCGTTCCTAGGACGATAACAGTTCAGTTGTTTCCGTACTGTATCTTTTTCATAATATTATTTTTATTTGCGGTTAGTTTCAACTATGATAGCAGATCTTGAATTACTAGAAATAAACTGTGATTTTGTCACTCATAGAGTTTACCCTGTACGTGATGGTGATGGTCCATCCAAGGTAATAATATCCCGAACCATTGCAATATAATGGGTGTTTCCAAATGACATCTTGGAAACATAAATATTTAAATTTAAACGTAAATTTATTATTGAGAACGATTTTTAATTTTTACTTACCTTTACCTGTTACTGGTAACTTATATATTACGGCTTATCCCTGCCTTGGCGTTGGTCCATGGCGCCCCAGTGTCAAGAAACATTATACTTTGGTTACTTATCAATTGATGAATAACATATAGTAAGACGGGAACCGTGCTATAATAAACTGCACACAATTATGTAGTATCGTTAATTTTGATGTTACATTATTTAACGCAATAAAATAACTACTTATCTGCCGTGCCGAAGCACGGGTATTCAGCTAGTATGCAATAAATGTTCAATTTATTGCAAGAAATGAACAAATATTTTTTTTTACTCCTATTATTTCAATTTAATGGTCGATGTGATTTTTTATATCCCGTTGAAAGGTATTCCCTCACGTCGAAATACCTGTACAAATCCTGCCTTATACCATTGAAGCGTGACAGTAGCCTAATTGTGTACCGAATTATTGAGTACTTCACCTAAAGACCAACCTTTTCCCCTAATCCTCCATTAGACCAGGTTAAGACCCTCTTTATCTCCGTGTTAATTACAACCCTTGAGCCAAAGACTTAAAGGCACCTCCTCAATCTCTTTACTACCTCTTAGGATTTTTATTACTCTTTTAGTCAAAATTATCGAGCTATGACCGGAGGAAGTAAATATTTAATTTTAAATCGTGTTTCCTTGTTGTTCCTTTTGGTGCAGTTGTTGATAAATAAGATGTTTCGACACCTCTATTTTTATTTGTTAATTTTTCCTCTGTCCTTTAAGATATTTGTTAATTTTCGAAGGAAGATTATATAAGAATCTAGCTGGGCTACCTTACTTCGCACAGGGACTGAGATTTTTTGGTAGTTACTTTTTGCTTCTTGTACTAGGGGCGCTGTATTCGGTTTATTTCACTGTAGAGTGTTATTTTTTTACATGTGAACGCTTTTATTATTCATCAAGATCAACAAACAAAAATAAGAAGTTTTTGCGTATTTACTATATAGTGTAGTACCACGCATACCCAATACTGGAAATAAATTAATTAAAAAAATAATAATTGTGTCAGCTATTCATGGCAAATATTAAATAGCGTTCTCATGCGCAGTTGGCGTGTACGAATTTAGCGTAAATATGCTTTAGCGATGACTGAACTGAAAAAAAATTTACAAAAAAGTGACCGCTGGCTTGGCGTTCACGCATGCGCGGTGGCCATGTACGAAAAAGAAGACTATGCTACAAGGTCCATTATATAGATTTGTCCGGTGGACCTAGAACATATTTATGTTCCTGTATTTGAGCAGCAGGGTCGAAACAAAATTTTATGTTAGCGCGGTTCCTCCCTCCCCGATAGGGAGGAACCCCGCTTATAAGGTTGATACAATGAAACAATCCGGAAGTGCCGACTAGAAAATTTCGCGTTTCAGAACCCCTAGAGACCGAAAATAACGGTGGTTAAAATTTGTATATATATATATATATATATATATATATATATATATATGTATATATTTATATATATATATATATATATATATATATATATATATATATATATATATATATATATATATGTTTGTCTGTTCGCGGAATTCTGGCCTCCCTAATGGTCCGATTTTGATGAAATTTGGTATACATCTGTCGCCCGATTTGAAAGGTCAAGTTCGTTAACCAGCAAAATCCGCCCATTGGAAGATGGCGTGTGGGGCGAAATTCGCGCAAAAAAATCGTAACGCTTACGTTTTTGAGTTCATAAGCTTCTAAGTACTCGTTTTATAGGCTTCTTTGGCTAGGAAAACGAATGAAACCATTTTCAAGGCGATAGCTTTAACCGTTTTTGAGAGAATTGGAAAAATAGTTTTTGAATACCGTTTTTGGTTTGGGTACTTAGAATCATGGGATTCAGTTGAAACATTTTCTGCATGTTTTACTATCATTAAAACTAATATGTTGAAATTTTGGTTACGTTTGGAGTTAAGGAAGGGTTAGAATAAAATATTTTATTAACAGACATAAAAAGTTTTGGTAACTTTGTATATTTTCTTTAATATCTCGAAAAAGGTTGAGAATCTTGGTAAACGAAAAAATACCATTAGAAAGCTTACTAAATGCTCTACAAAAAAGGTTCTGATGAAAGTTTTGATTAGGCGATGTCAATCGGAGAAATAAGTGCTTAAAACATTAAAGTAATTGATTTTGCTTATTCGAACTGTTCTTTTTGTCTATTTTTATTCCTTGTTATTTTTTAATTGATAATAGTTGGATAATGTATTTTACAATAAAACAGATTAGGCAAAATAAGAAAAACAATTCATCGTTAGAAATATAGCTTGCCAAGAGAAAAAGATTCGATGACGTCTTTTGAATATTTTCAATTGCCTTTATGCTGTTGGTTTTTTTATTTTATTTTTTAATTGATTTTATCTGTAGAATTATTACTATAGTAAAAGAACACAGGAATAAGTGAAAATTTTTGATATTTTCCAATTCATTGAAACGTATGAAATGAAGTATCGGTAGAAGAGGTTTCTAGGGTCTTGCGGACCCGACCCCAGGTATAGCCATAAAACCCTTTGAACAAAGGCCGAGGAAAATATTATCTGTTTCTATTCTATGCTTTTCAAATGAGAATAGGGATTTGAACAGGAACCGGAGTCCCGTGGTCTAATGGCTAGCGCCTTGGATTCATAAGCGGGAGATGGTGGGTTCGATTCCCAACCTCCGGCAGGAATTTTATCATCCCACGGCTCGCAAATTCCTCGCTAAACCCTGGATGTCGGCGCTAATGACCTAGATGTAGATGAGCCGTAAAAAAAAAATAAAAAAAAAATGAACTGGAACCGCGCTAAGATGACGCAGTTCCTGCGAGTCGGACTTTTTTTTTCTTTTATTATTTGTTTACATGGGTTATTTTAATTACAATTATTCAAAAATGGAGTGTACACCACCCTCCTTCTGAGTGATGGACGTTTTAGTTTATTTTCTTATATTGTAAAATTGGTGCAAACTTGTAAATATAGTTAATAATAATTATACAACAGCTCTGATGTAAATGTTCTTGAAAGAACTTTCTGAAAGTTCTGATGCTCAAGTTTATAATGAAAGGTCTCATAAAAATATTCTTCCGTTAACTGCTTAAAAACAAATATGCAGTATATTTTTGGAATATAATGTGTAAAAAAAAAACAAGATCTGATAATTTTAATGTAACAAATGGGAAATAGTGCACATTTATACAGGCCAGCTGTTGATACATTTGTGTATTCTGAATTTTAAGGTTATTATCTGAAATTTAATATCCTAAGCTACTCCCAACCAGTATGAGTTCGATGTCTCATCCCTCCAAATGATCCTCGATCACTATAGTCAGTAATTAGATCAACAAACGTTGCTCACATCATGTCGGTGTCTCATCCCTCCAAATGATCCTCGATCACTATAGTCAGTAATTAGATCAACAAACGTTGCTCACATCATGTCGGTGTCTCATCCCTCCAAATGATCCTCGATCACTATAGTCAATAATTAGATCAACAAACGTTGCTCACATCATGTCGGTGTCTCATCCCTCCAAATGATCCTCGATCACTATAGTCAGTAATTAGATCAACAAACGTTGCTCACATCATGTCGGTGTCTCATCCCTCCAAATGATCCTCGATCACTATAGTCAGTAATTAGATCAACAAACGTTGCTCACATCATGTCGGTGTCTCATCCCTCCAAATGATCCTCGATCACTATAGTCAATAATTAGATCAACAAAGGTTGCTCACATCATCTCGGTGTCACATCCCTCCAAATGATCCTCGATCACTATAGTCAATAATTAGATCAACAAAGGTTGCTCACATCATGTCGGTGTCTCATCCCTCCAAATGATCCTCGATCACTATAGTCAATAATTAGATCAACAAAGGTTGCTCACATCATCTCGATGTCTCATCCCTCCAAATGATCCTCGATCACTATAGTCAATAATTAGATCAACAAAGGTTGCTCACATCATGTCGGTGTCTCATTCCTACAATTTAAGCTACAGAGACTTGCATACATTTGAACATATTTTTCCAAGCCGGTAAAATCCAGTTGGTTTTACATTTACGGCAAACCACCGTTTTTTCGGTGTTTGTCACCGAAAAAACGGTGACAAACACCACCTCATGATGGAGTTGGTTAAGTTCGGAAGTCGACTAGCACAAGGAAAGGGTTATTACTTCCTATAGCTGACTATATCGTTTATCTGGAAATTAGGGCATTTTCAAATAATTTTTTTTTTTTTGAAAAATCGTTTTCATTGGGATTTTCACTTTAAACCAATAACTTATTTATTTATTCATTCCTCCTTTACACGATGTTTGGGCCATTTAACGATTTTCACAGTAGAAGAATATCAAAGTATTAACATATAATAAAGCCCCATTGTTTTTCCTTTACATTAATATATGAACCCTCTGTCCAAAATTCATAAATTATTTAGAACTTATTTAACTTTAAAAATAACATCTTTTTTTTGCAATCTGTAATCTAGGCTATCTAGGCTTTGTCATCCTGACGATAATCTCAAAGCAATTATTAACATTAGAATTGTTTTTATATAATGGATTGTCATACGTACAAAAGAAGGTGAAAAACAATTTATATTATTGTAATTTTTTTTACAATCTTGTTCTTTCATTTTGTTCCAATTTTTTTTCTGTTCCATTTTTTAAATTATTTAGAGTGTATTGTTTTGATTTTTTTGGTTGCAATTTTACATGTTATGTGTTTTACTTCCAAAGGTCTTGAAAATCAACTAAATAAATATAATGCAGTAATATTAATTGATCACATTTATTTCATCTATTCTGTTATTATAAAACCTGACATTTATTAGTTGCTGGTAAAAATGAAGAGTACCTAACTATATTTTTTTGCTATTACTATTAACAAGTTTTGTATAAAACTACTGCTTAATTTGTTAAAAAAAAAAAAAAGAAAAAAGTTTAATATGCATTTAGCAATTAGTTTATAACCTATCTTGATGATCTTATTTACTGTTTTAATTATTCTCTTTTGTTAAATCTAAAGAGCATTCCGAAACGTACGAAATATAGATTTAGGTATCTGAAAATTTCTCTTATCCGAATCCCAACCATTTTTGACTGCATCTTATTAAGAAAGCAATATTATAAAATAAGAATGAAAGAACCGTTCTTCAAGTGCTTTAATACTAAAAGATCATGTACTGCGTGGTGATAAAGGAATCGACCTTGCGAAGAACCAATTGTACGAACAGAAAGAGGAAGAAGAAAAAAAGTTGATTGCTACTTGAAGGTAAACATTTAATCTGAAGGCAATCTTGCTGACTGGCCGTGTTCACCTGACAATGATGAATTTTATTAATATCCGTTACGCAGGAGTTGTGTAAACTGAACGCATTACTCAGACAGCATCATCTTTACGCGTTCCCGTAAACGTATTGTCATTTGGGAAGTTTGGAATAGACAGCGTATGTTTTGTCTTAATATTTTGCGAAAATTTAATACACGTAAAAATGTAATTTTCAATGCGATGCAACTTAGGCACCCATGTCAGTATTTTTAGCGCATATACTGGAAAAACCAGGAACAAATTCTAAGCGCAGATTTTCGAAATGATAGAGCTCTTTCTAAAATTGTATGAGGACCGTTATTATAGAAAAGTTAATAATCTTTCTAATAGGTACTTTATATTTACTACGCTTTCCCAGCCGGTTTCTAGATATAAACGTATTAGAATATATCCAAAAATACCGAGAGTTTTTCGACTTTTCTCAAAAAAGGGTACATAATCTGTACCTTGGAACAAAAAGGCCCAATGTCCAAACCTCTGAAATTTATGTGAACTGCACGAGTGACATTAGGGTGGGATAAAAATTAATCATTAAAAGGGTTATTGAGAAAATGAATATTTTTCTTTAACACTGGCCCTTTTGACAATTATATTTATACCACCCTGATTTCATTTGTGGAGTTCACTTAAATTGGAGAGATTTGTACATGTGCCCATTTTGTTCCTTGGTACAAATATTACCTTGCAAATGATTGCTTTCGATTCGCGACGTTATTTTCAATACAATATTACATATTAACCGTGTACCGGGAAGCCTTCCTACGCAAAACGTAGGCGCCAAGATTCGGCTGGTTAAAAAACTAGGCCTTTTCAACGTGTAGGAGTCAACATGTTTTGTTCAGCTCCTGTCTTTCCAGTGGTGTATCTGTTTTGTTTTTTTTTGTTTTTTTTTTTAAGAATAAAAAAATTGTTTTTACAGTCCAATTCTTTGTAAGAAGAATAAAAATAATTTCTGGAAGAAAAAAAAAAAAAAAATGTAAATTGAATTCGATTAGGAGACAAAAACGTCAAATCTTCAAGCACAGATCTGACTTTTTTTTTTCTCCTACCCGAACCCCAACCATCCCTTGACTTTGCATCTCCTCAACAGCTAAAGAGGCCCTCACACTGACAAAAATGTTACACAAAATTTTGAGCAAAAATATATACCTTATTTTTGTACAAATATATATAATATATAATAATATATATATATATATATATATATATATATATATATATATATATCTTTATATATATTGGCAGTTCCATCTCTTTGGTCATTTTTGTCTATGTATATCGTCGATACAAAAGCAAACTAACGAATGTGAAAAAATGCATCTTTCATTGTCAATCTTCACTAATTTCTGCTGGACTTATTTACAGCAAATTCTTCAATCTGTCTTCACTCTATTAAAGGGAAAGTATTCCACTATCAAAAGGTCAAATCTGCCGAATATTTGACTGTCCAAAAAAAAGTTATGAATAAATGCTGTTCCACTCTGAAAATTGGTTATTTGCACATTCGTTAGTTTGCATTTGTATCGACGATATGTGCAATTGAAAATGCATTGACGTAAAAATGTAGAAGAATGTATAATTTGAAACAAAATATTTAATCAAATCAATATACTTTTAATAGATAGGATAATATAATGATGAAAAAAGGATATAACATACTTAAAAATGTATTGTAAACCCACACACGCTCAAACACACACACACAATTGCGCAATATTTTGTCAGCTCCTTCACACTGCACTTTTGCATCAGAGTTTTCAGAAAAGTTTTGGACGCCTCACAGAATATTGAATACCTCTTTTATGCACAATATTTCTCCTCACACTCGAAATATGTTTGAACAAAACTAAAAACCTCAAAATTTTGAGTAAAATTTTTGCCAGTTTGAGGGCCCCTTAACTATCTTCTTCTGAAAGAAATGTAAAGTTCTTGTTGGGTCTTTGGAGGAAGAATGGAAAATCTAAGAGAAATTTCTTGTCTGAAATGTATGCATGATATTGCATTCATCATTCTACCAGTGCATAAGTAGATCCCTAGCCACCATGTTGTGCATCCCGTGGGAATTCATAAGAATGATTTTCTCCCCTTTGGATTCATTCACTGACCCCACCATGAGTTGGAAAGTGTAGTTTCCCTACTGTCTTAGGTAAGACGGAACACTGACCCACATCCTCATGTCTACGTTACCATGTCCGTCGCACATTTAGAGTTGAAGGTGTCAATATTATCTCATCTATAATACTGGGTGCTTCAAAAAAATGTAAACACACTTTAAACTATCGTAGTTTTCCCACTCTACAAGGCTAATGTTATATTTCTTCGCCAGGTGGCAGCTTAATCGTCCCTCTATGTTATATTGTCAGTTGGAAGTTGTAATATCAACATGGCGGACGTACGTTTGAGTTTTGAAGAACGTAAGCAGGTTATTAAGTGGTACTGGAAGTTTGAGAATGTAAATGAAGTTCAAAGACAGTGGAGAAGGGAGTATGATACAGAACCACCAGAATTTGCCTGGTGTAAATGTGTGGTGCGGTTTGTCTTCAAGGGGACTCATTGGACCTTTTCGATTTGAAGGCACTGTAACTGGTATTAATTACCTAACAATGCTTGATGATTCCATATTTCCTGCCATTCGTGCATTATACGGTAATGATATGTTTTATTTTCAACAAGATGGTGCCCCGCCGCACTATCACAGGGACGTACGAGCTTACCTGGATCAAAATTTGCCGGGCCAGTGGATAGGACGCAGGGGGCCAATCGAGTTTCCAGCACGCTCCCCAGACCTTACACTACTGGATTTCTTCTTATGGGGCACAGTAAAAAATGAGGTGTACAAACGTAAACCACGTAACCTAGACATTCTTTGGAATGAGATTCAAGCCGTGTGTGGAGAAATCTCATTGGACGTTTTGATACGATGTACAGAATCAGTGGTGACTCGTACTCAGAATTGTATTGATGCTGCAGGTCACCAATTTGAACAGTGTTAACATTTGTTATTTATGTTTCATTTACATTGGACTTTCAGCTTTCTAATTTCCTGAAATTTAACTTTGTAGAACGGTAAATAAATTTTCTATGGAAGTTCGAAGTGTGTATACATTTTTTTGAAGCACCCTGTATATACAAAACAATAAACATTGTAGTATTGTTTTGCATGCAAAAAACATAAATTATAAAACAAATAATAATATGTATAATAATAAACCAGCTTGCACTTAAAAAAAAATAATAAAAAAAATAAAAATAAACCAGCTAAAAGATAGTAACGTACATAAATAACTGAAAATTATAAAATGATACAGAATAAGTATTTAGCTAAATGAGTCAAGTGCACTATGATTATCTCTTAAGACCCATGTATAGTGTAAAGAAGTCATTAACTTGATAGTTTATACTAATAATATAATATCTGAGTATCTCGGCACCTGGAACATAGTGTACCTATTTTCTCTCTTAAAGGCTGTCCTGAAAAATTGATTTTGAACTTACCAAGTTATTTCTTGTAACCATCGATATATGTAGTATATTAATAGAAATAGGTTATGCAGTTATGTGTTATTCTGAACATACTGAAATATTTGTCAGTTGAACTCAGGGTGGGGACGGATCAATGAGGAAATTGGCTGGATTGTGTAAATTACACAGGCACACAAAAAAATGTTTTTTTTTCAAAGACACCATACATATATTCTTATGTATTTCGACTCGCTGAATCCGAATCCGCAGTCAGTTTCGCCCCATCACATCAGGTTTAAGGGCATTTGAAGTTCAAATTTCGTATAAAGTCGTTCTAGGAGAAATAACTTGAACTTCCATGGTTTTGAGGGTCGCTGAATTCGAATCCGAGGTCTGTTTCATCCCATCGGCTCAAAATCAAGTTAATTTCAAGGACGAATATTTTTATTTTGCATAAAATGAGTTGTTGACTGTAGATTATGAGAGAAAGGAAAATTTTACGTCCAGATATGTGTTTTATTTATTTTTTCTATTATAGTCCTCAAGGTCATTTCAAAGTCACTGTATGTTCCTATACAAAATGCAAATATAAGGCCTGACGATGAACCTGAATAGGTTCGAAACCTCACCAATATAAACTAATAATTTAAACTATTTTAAGGAGGTTAAAGGAATGAAACAATTTTTAAGGCGATATTTGTAAGCGATTGTGAAAAACGTGAATACTTCTAGCTTTACTGATTTTCACTTTGAGTATTCCGAAACGATTGATTCAGTTAAGAACTGTTCCAGACGTTTGAGATCCTTTGAAACTAGGATATTTAAACTTTAATTTGTTCCCGTTTCCTAACCTTTGAATGAATGAAAACAATACTTTATTCTGGGACTTCGTCCCATAAGAATAAAAATAAATACAAGATAAACAATAAACAAATTTAACCTAAAAATATGAAAATAAATAAAGAAAAAACAAAAATATAAAGAAAAAAACGAATACAAATATTATAAGTAAAGTCTTAAATAATAAAATAAAATATAAATAAATATGTACATAAATTATAATTGGATTGGGGCAATGATGATACAATGTTCAGAGGGGGATGGGAATATAATTAGATAGTTTAAAATAAACAAATACATATTAAAGAAATGGGGGCTATAAAAGGATATGAATAATAAAAAAAAAATACATAAACACAAGAAGAAAACAACAATATAATTTACAAAGTTAAAATGGTCTTGCTTGGTGTTCAAATCTTAAGAAGCATCTTCCTGTGAGGATAGGAGAAAAGCAAAGATGCGGGATTTAAATACAACCTTTCATTCCAAATTGTCTTGCCATCCCAATCCCAGAGCACAAACACTTTCCTCCCATACCCACCCACAAAACCCGCCTAGAAGGCTCAAGAGACTTTTGGCCTCGTGACCAGTTAACTGAATAAGGACAAAAAAGTATTTCAAAGTAGGAAGTGCCAGTATTGATTGGCTCCTTCCAAAAGTGTTATTATCAGTATTATTATTATTTCTTATCCATTTTTTTTATTTAGTTATATTTATTTATTTGATTTTATTTATTTTGTCTTTTAACTCTGTCATTAATCAATTTCTGAATATATTATTACTCATTTTTGTTAGCAAACTTACTCTCCAAAGGTATAGCTGTTAAATAAACGTATTACTTAAAAAAAAAAAAATAAAAAAAAATTAAAAAAAAAAAAATAAATAAAAATTGTAATAGTGTTTTCAGAAGGACGAGGACTAATTCTAGCTTAGAATACTGTCAGTTTCCTGTTGCGGTGTCTAAATCTAAGATTTTATTTTACCCTTTTTATACGATTTTAGTTTTTCCACGAAAGAGCAAAACAAAACGTTTACTGTTTCTATTCTAATATGCCCACAAGGCACTAGGGATAGGAACGAACATGCTAAGATGGCGCAGTTCCTCCGAGACTTTTTAGTAAATGAAATTTTGTTGACTAATAGTTTCCTAATCAAAAGGCACAAGTGATTAGTTCAACTCAGTGGCATTTATAACAGTTTTTTAATTAAAATTAATAGATATTATTGATACTGAATGAGGTATTTAGAGGATGTCATAAAGTATGATTTTTACTATTACTTTTTATTATTATTACTAACTTAACCCTCGGACGCATTGGTGTTAGACTTAGGAATTTGGGACATTTCTTTGTGTCATTATATGATCCTTTTTTTATTAATGTCCTTCCAAATGACAAAGCGTCCATCCAATAAGAGTAAGCTAATGCCGAGGAAGATATCCCAAGAAAAGAGACATATTTCGTAATATAAGCATGCTTCTACCATTAATATTCTTCTCTTCCTACCTTGCTAGGGATTTATCTCATTGAAGGATTTGTATTCCATTCCATTTCATTTCTATATCAGTTTTCCCCTTCATTCCATTCCTATTATTAATCGACTTGTAAGTTATTAATGGCTATAGGTGGAAGAAGTTGGAGGGATTTTACACAATCAGAACGGAATTAAAACAACCTCAGACCTGTGAACTTAAAATAATTTAAAACAAAACATTAAAAGGAAAAGTCCGACTCGCAGATATTGCTTCATCAGATCGTGTTTCCTTGTAAGGTTTAAAGCTGACCGTGATTTCAAAGAAGATATACATTATGCATATATGTACACACATAAAGTAGATATGTACATACACACATAAATATACATACATTAGTATACGAATGTAAACAATTGGCGCTTTACAGAAAAAGATCTGTTTGGTAAACAGAATCCCGAATAGCCTTAAAGAAGCTCTGAAGGATAATTTTCAAGACACTCAAAATGTAATCGACTTCATAAAAGACATAAAATTACAAGTTTAAATAACATTCATTGACCTGCCAATGACTCTTAATGAGCAGAGGCAGACAATCATTGACCTGCCAATGACTCTTCATGAGTAGAGGCAGACAATCATTGACCTGCCAATGACTCTTCATGAGTAGAGGCAGACAATCATTGGCCTGCCAATGACTCTTCATGAGTAGAGGCAGACAATCATTGACCTGCCAATGACTCTTCATGAGTAGAGGCAGACAATCATTGGCCTGCCAATGACTCTTCATGAGTAGAGGCAGACAATCATTGACCTGCCAATGACTCTTCATGAGTAGAGGCAGACAATCATTGTCCTGCCAATGACTCTTAATGAGCAGAGGCAGACAATTCAAATAAAATAAATAAAAATAACAACAAAATTATGTCATATTTTTCGTATGTATTTTTTAAAAATGTGTTTATTACCTTATCAATGTATTGTGAAATCGTTAATTTACAAAGCGCTGAAAATAGCTTGAGGAAAACTGTGCATAAGATGCTCAAGTTGTATAGGATTTTCCTTATTTTATTTTTTCTGTCCAAAACATTTTAGAAAACTTATGGGAAAAAATCTATTTCTAAGAAATACATTCACCAATAATAATATGGCGATAAACACCGGCTGCCAACAAAAGCATACTCTGTAGGAAAGTATCTTGTCCTCTAAAAACATTTAAATTTAAAATTCAAAAAACAAAACATTAAACAATAAACCCCAAAAAAGAACAGAAAACTGTAATATAAGTAATGTACACATTTTAAAATTAAATTTTTAGTTGAAAATGTCAGAAATCTGAAAACTATAACAATAACCAATTATATGATAAAATTTTATTCGCATATATTGTAGTACACAGTACATGTATATATATATATATATATATATATATATATATATATATATATATATATATATATATATATATTGTAAATAAGAATGCATAACTAAGCACTTTCCTCAGAATTGGGTAGGGGCGAGAGCATTCCTGAATAATTTGCTTAAAATAACCTATATAGATAAATAAAATAATAACATAAATTGTTCTGCTCTTTTAAATTTGTTATGAGCAGCTGTTTCAATTATTAATTTTTTAATTAATTTCCTTTCAGAGTTTTGTGTATGCGGGGTACTACACTACGTAATAAATACACAAAGCTTCACATATTCATCTATTGATTTTGATGAGTTTCGCGAACCTACGCGGCGGAAGAATTCAATTCAAACATAGTACAAAGTAACACCCCCCCCCCTACCAATAGACAGACTTAGTTCATTTTCACAACACTTCTTTCTTATTAGATAGCCAGGACGTATAAAGAGTTTCGTTACAACACAACAGAAATTACGACCGGAATAAGGAAATTACTAATTTCTGTCTGGAGTAACCCCCCCCCCTTCTAGTCAACCAATTTAGTTTATTTTTATAACAAATTTTTCTATTCAGTTGACCACAACGAATACCGAGTTTCGTTGAAATATAACAAAAACTATGGCTGGTATTGGTAAATAACTACTTTGGCTCCGGAGATGGACCTATTTTGTTGGTTAACGAACTCCTTCAATCGTTTGATGGGGGAATACTACATTCCAAGTTTCGTGGCGAAAAAAACAAAAACTCTGGCCTGTATCGTGTTAACGGACACATATATAACTATATATATATCGATAAACATTCGAAGAAATTTTTCAAAAATTCCCTCATGAGTGCAACCTCAATCGCTAATTTTCTTCGGAGGAAAGTGCTAAAAATTGAATTCTCATATTAAATGAAAGTAACAATTGTTAACTAAATTTATAAATACTTTTTTATTTAACTGCTGATAGTTTTTATATGTGTTCAGTTATTATTATTATTTTATTTTATTGTTATTATTATTTTTTATGTATGTACTGTGTACTTAATAGTAACTCTGTAGATTTTCATATAAACCCCCGATGAAGGCTTGAAATTCAAGCCGAAACGTTGGCAATATAACTTATTTTCATTTTAAGATTTACTTTTAGTAAATATTATGTTCAAACTCCGAATATTATCTCACTGGTTAATCCCCGCGGCTAGCGAACTCTTCTGACTGTTCAGGGTAAGTGGAAAGAGACGTTTCGAAAATTTGATGGATTTTCTAAATTTTATTAAAATCTGAAGATAGTTACCTGGTTTACTAGTGCCTAAAAACTAATAAATACGGCGAGAAGGAAGCTACTTTCTAGACATAAACTACTCCTAGGTCATAAATGTCAACTTTATAGTTATTTTCTAAAACTCGTAACTATTTTACGTTCTTCAGATTCACTTTCAAACTAATTTTAATTCGGGGTATTACTCCTTGACTGTGGAATTACTCACTCGAGTTATGACCTAAAAAAACTAGTAAATGAATTATGAATATAGATTTAAATATTAAATTTTCTTTTTAGACCTATGAAATACTATATTTACTGATTGAGTTAATTGTAACGAATTAAAAAAATTATTGCTCTATACTATATAAAATACTTTACGGCTGTTCTTCTAAATAATAACAGTCGATGATGATAATAACAGTTTTTGATATATAATTGCAGAAACTGCGTCATCTGAGCGCGTACAGATGAATTTCAAATGAAAATCGAACTCGTTTTTGTGGTAGTGTCATTTTAAAATATTGGAATAGAGCTCGATAATATTTCGTGATCAATTTAAACACCAATTCCTATGAAAACGTGAGGAAAAGTGATATTTTACGCTCAGAAAACGTATCGTAGTGAAAAATACTCATTTCACGTCCGCTCGGAAAATTATTTTACAACCAATAAAAAAATGTTTCCCATTTGACATACCCGGGTTTATTCAAAAATCCTTTTACTCCTGAAAGCAATTATATGAATTACAATCAATTAAAATTTCGTTTAGAACCGTATGCTCAAATTCAGGATCATAAATATGCTTTAGGTCCACCCGACAAATCTATATAATGCACTATATAACACATAGTCTTCTTTTTCGTACATGGCCACCGCGCATGCGCAAACGCCATGTAAGCGCATGCGCAAACGCCATGTAAGCGCATGCGCAAACGCCATGTAAGCGCATGCGCAAACGCCAGCGGCTGTATCGTTTTTTTTTCAGTTTAGTCAGCGCTAAAGTAGTCTAGTGGCTGACGGCTTGGAATCTCATGAGGGAGGTGGGGGTTCTAGTCCCACATGTAGTACGGGATTTTCTCATTCAGGTCCCGTTGACAAAATTATCAGTTGCACCATTGATTTTTTCGCCAATGTTTTTGTCGGTGTGCCGAAAAAAAAACAGAGCAAAATAAATGCGTCCCTTGGAAAATGACTTGACAATCATTTTTCTAGAGAATTCTGTAAGTTTTCCAATGATTGCCTTATACCTGCCACGATTTCCCAACTGTTTTCGAGCAGAGAAGGAGGTACTCTTTTTGGCGTTAATTCTCAGCACAAATAGAATTTAGAGGAACAATACTTACGCGGAAGAGAAGTTCATAGGAAGGAAGACTCCTTAAGCTACTGCTAGAAACAAGAACAGAGAATACAAACACAAATAGAAGCTACCATAAGGGATCTTATCCATAAGGGAAACAGACAGACAGAGACAGTCCTTACGATTTTTTTTTTTTTTTTACATTAATACGACTCGACAGTTGTATCCGGCACGGCGCATATTAAGTAATAAACATGATACGTACAGTAGGAGCGACGTAGTTCCTTTCAGAAAATAGAAATGTATTCCTACCTTAAGTTTAATTACACAAATGATTTTGAGTTCCCTCTGATGTCCATGAACAAATACCGTGTGGTTGTCCTTTTGTTGGTCAAAGTCAAACATTACAGTCGTCACAGTGTCGTGAAGGAAAATTTGTACAATTGCAGGAAGAGAAGATCCGACACCTGCAGAGGTGTAGGGGTGTCAGTCAAAAAAAAGTATTTTCGACATTATATCGTAACCTCAAACATATTGTCTGAAGGTTTGGAATTGTCCCGACAGATATTCTCTGGTTATGTAGAAAATACATTAGAGTATATTTAGATCCTTACAGATAGGATGCTTGATTACGTTCGAGGCATTTGGGAGAAGACCATTGTACGGTAAAAATGTATGTAATATGTTTAGTAAATGCTTGCCTGTAATTTCTCTTTTCATGTTCATTGGTTAGTACGATGAAGGTGCGCTCGACTTGATGTTAACAATGTTTTAATTAGGAGAGGAAAATCATCCTTGCGCATACTCTAGAGTGAGAGTTCATCAAGTTAAAGTGGGCGTCTAAAAGGATGAATGGATTATGGAATTGAAATCGTGCGTTAAATTCCTTTATGAATGGAAAGCCTCTAGACGTTATACAAGACTTTATCGGGACAACAATAATTAACAGATATGCTTCTATTTGATGGACAGGCGGAGTTTTGTCAGGATTAGTCTTGCATAATGTTGTTTCGCGAAAGATGTGGGAGGTAATGCGTAATGGCTTTGGTCACGACGTTGCATATCAATCAAATGATACATCAAACAGGATCGGAGCTTCAGGAAACTCGCCAAGACAACAAAAACCTATGCACGAACTGATAATCACTTCAATACCTCTTGTCGCAATTAGTTCAACTCGATGAGGAACAAGGATAATCAATTAAGACAGGCTTGTAGAGAAATCTTGCCGAGCAAAACATTGTAGTGCCCACTCCTACCTTCTATCTAGTGATCGCTGTGCAGTTTACGTCCGACTAACGGGGAACTTGAAAGAATTAGCCAACACCACGCTGACTAAAGCTTGAACCACGGGAAAACTTCTGAAGTGGTCAGACACGGGAAGAAGTGCATCAGGCGGACAAATCCAGATCTGGCTGAAAATCGTCCTCAGTTCGCGATGGATTGACAACTGCATACCTCGTAATTTGTGTCAGTACCTACAGGGGGGGTCTCCCGTAGTCTAGTGGCTAGCGCGCTGGATTCATAAGCGGGAGATGGTGGGTTCGATTCCCACCTCCGGCAGGGATTTTCTCATCTCAAGGCTCGCTGGGAAAATTCCTCGCTGCACCCTGGATGTCGGCGCTAATGACCAAGAAGTAGATGCGCCGTAAAAAAAAAAAAAAAAAAAAAAAAAAAAAAAAAAAAAAAAAAAAAAAAAAAAAGTACCTACAGGGGTAACATTCCTTAACTGTGCTCAACTCCGGAATATGAGAAATCTTGTACTTTCGTTGACGCATTGTTCTCTAAGATTCAGACAACCAACTCGCTCAATATCGGATCTTAGTACCCTGGCATGTTAAGGGTAGAAAACAAACTATTCGTGTAATTCAGTTTCAGAAATGCTTTCGGTTGCTGTTCAAAATAGCTGGTGTAAAGCAATATTTACCCAAACGTAAGACCTATTCAATTCTGCCCAAAGCATCTTCGCTGGCAAGTACTATAAGTACTATGTATATGACACCATCAGGAGCTTCTATCTCCAGAAGAAAATTTTTCGCCGCAGCGTTTTATTAGGCTGAAACCCCATACCTAAAGAAGTCGGATGAGGTACGTTATAACCGAAAATCCTCCTTTTGATATTGGACGCCCCACACTTGTTATGTGGACTTGGTAGTTTGCATTTTTCTGAAAGGGTTCTTCCTTTCTCGGAAGATTGACTTATTTTAGTTTTAAGCGTGTTTCCCGACCTATTCCAATATCCTATCTCGCGTCAACCAGAGTTTCCCTTAGATATTATTTCTAATAATAACCGGCAAATAGTCTCGTCCTAAATTCACTGGTACTTTCCAAGTTACTTGGTACTTTCTTTGTAAAATTGGAAGAGAAGATAGTTCGTGACTGCCATCATGTGTGTCGATAGATTAGGACGTTCCTCCTTCCGGCTTCAATCACAATTTCCTGGGCGTGACAAACCTTACAGGCGTGACTTCGGAGGAAGCCTCATTCTCGGCCCTCTTGGACAAACTAGCCTCAAGATTGTTTCCATTAAAGTAGTTACAACATTGAAGAAGATTGCAGGGACCTGAACCGGAGTACATTCAAAAATGATAAACTTTAGTAGAGCTTCAAAAGTGTTTTATTCTGTCAAATCACTCCAGATATAAGCATTATGTGAAAACAAGGTATGATAACTTAGGCAAACGTTCCGTACTAGATACTCCAAGTCGTTATTATGAGGGAAAGTGCCTAAATATGTTATTGTCCCGATTCGTGAACGATTAATGTATTAAATTGACCAATAATTCATATTTGCCACTTTAGGAAACCTCTTGGATACTAAATTGGAGCTGATTCTGGCAAAAACGGAATCTTAACCTCATAGATCTGTTTGCCAGCCAATATACCCAAGTATAAAACCAATCAAGAACATACTCATCATCTCCTGTCCCTTGATGAACCATTGTCCGTGTTCATTGCTCCTACCAGAGTCACAAGGACAGCCTCTTTAATTACATCTGCAAGCTCAGACACTCCCGGTCTCTTACAATAAGTATGCAGATCAACCTGGCTATTAGCATTCATATTATTTCAAGGAGCGAATTCCTGGGGGCTCTATTAAAAACGTTTATATTCCATTTACCTGCCTTAAAATGAAGAACTATTTAAAAAAAAAATGTAGAGGGAAAAAAGAAGTTAACAATGTGTCGCGAGCTTTCAAGAGATGAACCCGGATAAGAACTTCAATACATTATATCGTTTTTCCTCTCATCTCATTGAGGGGGGGACCTCGCTTATGACGTCAAAGCGATGACGCATTCAATAAGTCCTGATGAGAAATTTAAACTTATACTGGGTGTCCCGCATTGAGGTGTCATAACTCTAGGTGTTTATTCTGCACCTCATTTGTAGTTAAATGACGCAAAAATGAGCGTTCTATGTGCATATGTAGCAGAGTTACTCAAACTTTGGTATATTTTCAAAACTAATGGCTTTTTTTTTCTTTTTTTTTTTTTTAACGAAATACTGTGTTTTTCGGTTTTCTGGTTAATAGCTCGTAAAGATGGACCAAATTTGTAGAATCTACATTAAATTTCCAATAAGAAACACCCGTTATTGAAATATTACACATGTAAATAAGGAGCTGTACTAAAAGGCTTAAAGATTTGAACTATTGAGTGTTTTCTTAAATTATTCAACATTTTCTTAATCAGCTGTTTGTAGACTTAGATGTTTGCCTCAGCCTCAGAAGTTTTTTTTATTAAATAAGCTTTAAAATAGTACCTCGTTGTTTTAAAAAACCATTTATTTGAATCTATTTTTTTTCTGATTTCTTAATCAAAACCTAAGTTTGCTTTAGCCTGAAGGAGCCATTCTGAACACATTCATTAATATCACACGATAATGGTGATCTCCGATCCTTCCAACGCTATACTCACTTTCTGCTCTGATTAAGGGTTGGGGGGGGACACTTCGGAATCGAGGAAAACCGAAGAACATATCGGAAATAATAATAATACTTTAACTGCTTGCAAACTCCAAACATTGCTACAGCGATTTGGATAACCCAGGAACAATAGTAATAAATTACACATTGCCAAAATTTGACGTAGACCCTTCCTCCAAATACTTGTGCTTATCCTCCCCTAAATGAATTTCCCCTAACCAACACCTCCATAAGACCCAGTCATTGCTCCCAGCTGTAATGACTCCAGTAAGTTGTGACGTTGCGTGCTAGCAAGCTGCGGAGATAGATTCGTGTCCTCTGGCCGTATCGTGCTACTCCATCTGTAAACACGATATCCTCCGAGATTGCTCCACTCAATGCCGGCAAAAAAATTTAGGACTTGCTCGTGATATTTTGCCATTAATTCTTGGTTTCGGTTTCTCTGACCCCGGTTGGGAAAATCTTTGGATATTGTTTCTTCTTAAGCATTTCGTCTTGGTTTTCACATTTGATTAGTTTTATTTAGGAATACCCATGTTCCTTCCTTAAAATACATAAACAAATATTTTCGTACATCTATATTGCTAAATCCGAAATAATTGGCTTCTGCAATCAACTGGAAAACGCAAAAGATTAGCATGGATCTAGGATTTTCATAACTAAATCATTATTATCCTTACTATAATTGGAACATTTACAGTTATTGGGTTGATGCAAATATAATTCAGGCTTTTATATGACTCTCGCAATGTCGCAGTAGTTTTACGAGGTTTTTCTTTTATCATAACCTTCAGTTGGCCGTGATACTTTCTTGTCTTTGAGATCAAAATTTCCTAGACAAAATTATTGGAACTATCGTTGCACTGTATACCAACTCGGAGCATTGCATGCTATTTGCACTTGCGCTTCTTTCAGTGCAAATAACATTGATGTTTGCGCGGTCGAACCGCACTTCGACGAAAAGCTTGTATTGACATTTGAAAAATCCTTACTCTACTAATAACTTTAAGGACCGGTTCTAAAGTTAAATTATCCTTCATTTCACAAAGGCATCCTTAATCGCAGGGGGTCCTCCGCCACCTTGGGCGACGATTGTAGATACCATATATTCCAGCCCTGTGGACCCCGATTCATAACCTCGTATCGATAATCGTTTCTTCGTTTACCTTTGGCTTGTCATTGTTCTGAGTATTTGCCTTATCAATAAGGCTCCTCGATCGGAATAGGATCGATTGGGGTAGTGCATCATGATGTTCCCTTCAACCGCAATAAAGATAAATTATTATGAATTGCACATAATTAGCCTAGCCGTCGGATTGATATGGATTAAAAGAAAATTTGGTTTCGGCTAAAGGATGAACGCACATTTCTAAAAGGACCTTTATTGGACGTTTCGGCGTGCTCTTTAGCAGCTTTCGATGATATTTACCTCATTGGAGTTTATTTGGGTGCTGATTTTATCTGCTGTTATTTTCGACGTAAAAAAATGTATAATGCTAGTTTACTTCAAACGTAAGCATATTTTTTAATTTATTTAACAATGTATAAATTATTTTTTAACAATTGTATTTTTTGTTTAATCTACTCTCTAAAACAAATGGATTTGTGAAAGAATCATGTCGATATCATTTTATAAAATTGATATATAAAATAAAGCATTTTCAACCTATTTTATTTTATTTCTAAGCTCCTAAAGCGCTTGGACACGTGTCGACTATTTTTCGATTTAGAATCACCAGAAAAAAAAAATGGTCACCAAATCGGTGATCCCACCACTGTATACTCCCCTTGTAAGAAAGAATATGTATGAAAGTACTTGGGAAGGGAAGTTTCGCCCCTTGAACTAGCGATTGGGCCGAATGGTGGGGTCAAACTTTTCCAATGAGGTCCAAAGTATATTAACCGCATTTATGTCTTCTCTAATTGTAGGGGATTTAACTACTTCTTGCTCGGGTTCATCATCACTTTTGGATTCAATGTTGTCCACTACTAACTGCTCTTCGCCTAAAATACTCTCTTCTAAAGGAGGATCGCATATAGAACACGTGACAGTAAATGAACACGACTTTGACAAAGTTTGCAGATACAGGCGTTGTGTCCCAATAGGTTAAGTTGGCAATTTGAGGTGGAGTTATAGAGGCGATGACTGCGAATCATAGAAGTCGTAGAAGTCCTCTCACAAATCTCCTAATTTTAGTTTGATCTATTTACATAATATTCTACGATTTTGGTCTGATATCGTCTTATTAAGGTGAAATCCATGTGTAATGCCTCGGGACCAGATTCTTTTAACGATTTGACACAAGTTGAGCACTTCGAGAGTTGACAGTGCATTCTTTACTCGAGTCGAAAATTTATTCAAATAAAATAAAGGCCATTTCTGTAAATTGCAAAGAACTAATCGTGTTTTATGGTTATTATTTATTTTAATGAGAAGTCAAGTGACAATAATTTATGGCGTTTGCACGATAATTAGTGCACTAAAGCTAAAATGTCCGAGAACGGATTATTGAGAGTAAGTGCAACAAGGCTAGGAAGCTCCTAGAAGTATCTCTGGGTGAAATTGCATCAACAATTCGCCGAGAGAAAATTGCGGGTATATCCAGACGGCGTGGCGCAATTACTACGGGGCTTGGAAAGCGATAAGACGTCGATGTAATTAGTTAGTTTCAAATCACTTTCCCATGTAGAGGTGCTTATCGGCGGAGTACCTATGGTATTGCGAGGTTCGGGTAACTGTACCTAGAGGGTGGTACTTACTATCCCATGTAGAGATGCATATCGGCGTAGTACCTAGATTGTTGCGAGGTTCGGGTAACTGTACCTAGAGGATGGTACTTACTATCCCATGTAGAGGTGCTTATCGGCGGAGTACCTATGGTGTTGCGAGGTTCGGGTACCTGTACCTAAAGGGTGGTACTTACTATCCCATGTAGAGGTGCATATCGGCGTAGTACCTAGATTGTTGCGAGGTTCGGGTAACTGTACCTAGAGGATGGTACTTACTATCCCATGTAGAGATGCTTATCGGCGGAGTACCTATGGTGTTGCGAGGTTCGGGTAACTGTACCTAAAGGGTGGTACTTACTATCCCATGTAGAGGTGCATATCGGCGTAGTACCTAGATTGTTGCGAGGTTCGGGTAACTGTACCTAGAGGATGGTACTTACTATCCCATGTAGAGATGCTTATCGGCGGAGTACCTATGGTGTTGCGAGGTTCGGGTAACTGTACCTAGAGGGTGGTACTTACTATCCCATGTAGAGGTGCTTATCGGCGGAGTACCTATGGTGTTGCGAGGTTCGGGTAACTGTACCTAGAGGGTGGTACTTACTATCCCATGTAGAGGTGCATATCGGCGTAGTACCTAGATTGTTGCGAGGTTCGGGTAACTGTACCTAGAGGGTGGTACTTACTATCCCATGTAGAGATGCTTATCGGCGTAGTACCTAGATTGTTGCGAGGTTCGGGTAACTGTACCTAGCGGGTGGTACTTACTATCCCATGTAGAGGTGCACATCGGCGTTGTACCTAGATTGTTGCGAGGTTCGGGTAACTGTACCTAGAGGGAGGTACTTACTTTCCCATGTAGAGGTGCATATCGGCGGAGTACCTAGAGTGTTGTGAGGTTCGGGTAACTGTATCTAGAGGGAGGTACTTACTTTCCCATAAGGTAAGGTTACCAAATTAGGACTCGCACAATAGGACGAATGGCCAATGTGCACCCCGTGAAAAGCGGAGGGTATGAGTCAACAGTTAAACTAATCTAATCTAATCTTCTTTCCCATGTAGAGGTGCATATCGGCAGAGTACCTAGAGTGTTGTGAGGTTCAGGTAACTGTACCTAGAGGGAGGTATTTACTTTCCCATGTTCAGGTGCGTATCGGCGGAGTACCTAGATTGTTGCGAGGTTCGGGTGACAGTACATAGAGGGAGGTACTTACTTTCCTATGTAGAGGTGCATATCGGCGGGATACCTATGGTGTTACAGGTTGGAGTAACTGCACCTAGAGGGACGTACCTACTACCGATAGGTAACTGTGCTCTACGAAGGACCGACTCTGTAGTAACAGTACTCTCAGAGGACAAAACGACTCAATAACCAACTCGGTCGTGGGCGCATCTGTAGAAATGTAGGTGTAGTGTAGGGTGTTGACAGGGTTGACAATAATTCAGGCATGCTAGATCGAAAACTATTTTTTTTTTTAAATATTAAAAAAATCAAATATGTACTTTGATTCCTGGCTGAGCAAAATAGCAATATGTACGAAATATGACCGGATACCCTCTTTCTTCATGGGCGATAGTCTCCAGTCGGCAAGTCTTAATCTAAAACTGAAAACTAAAATTGTTCCGAAAGAAGAAGATTAACTCTAGTAAAGTACGTAGGATTTTTAAAAAATATTATTTTTTTCGAAAATAGTGAACAATTATTCATTTTCTATAAAATCTTTATAATTCAATGAATTGAAAAATACTACGTACTAGCAAATATCACGAGGAAGCTGCAGTTTAAAGTTTTAAGTCGATCGGTCTAAAATTAAAGACGCCATACTATCGCCCGACTTGAAAAACATAGTGAGAAAACAACTTTAAAGTTAAATGTTCTGAAATTTTCATTTTTTTTCTTCCTCTCTTGTAATAAAGATAAAAAAAGGGGTTTAATTTTGAAATGTATTAAAGGAGAACCAAAAAAACTTAACAATTGTAAAGGGACCAATCTTCACATCATCATCGCGTTCACTCGGCATCGAGATTTCACTCGGAAAAATCGCATTTTTCTCAGAATAATTTGTCTTTGCGTTAACACTCTTGGATAACATTTTTGTTTAGTTAAGGAATAATTTTAGTCCATAAAAAAAAACCATGATAAAAAAAAGTGACGAGGTAGTATTGCCCCAAAATTTATTGAATACATTTTAAAAAAGTCCTATTCAAATTGACCGATTTTCAATCTGTAAAATGTTTATAAAAATGGAATACTATTGTTATGACACAACATTCTCAAATGTGTTTAACATCCAAAGGTTCGATAAGAGCGATTCTTCATACATACAAATCTATATGTATAAAAATCACGTGTTTATCCGTTTGTCTGTTTGTTCCTTATACAAATCCACACCGTTTGACCGATTTTGACCAAACTTGGAATACTGGTAGGTCTTGATCCGGAAAGTCTCGTAGGCTAAGTCAAAAACGTTTACCAGCTGTCTGTCTGCATCTTTGTTCCAAATACAAATCCACACCGTTTGAGAGATTTTGACCAAACGTGGCACACAGGCTGGTCTTGATACAGAGAATGTCATAGGCTAGGTCAAACAATGTCTACCAGCAGTCTGTCTGTATGTTTGTTCCTCATACAAATCCAAACAGTTCGACCGATATTGATCCAACTTGGTACACATGTAGGTCTTGATTCGGGGAGAGTCATAGGCTAGGTTAAAATCGTTTATGACTCATAGTTCGGAGGTCACGGGTTCGAAACAATGAACGGGGTTCCTACTTTATTTTTGATTTTATAGATGCAGAAAGTAGGCGTAGCATGGCACGCCGGGTAACAGCTATAGAATATAAAGTTCCCGATGTTTCTTTTTGATTGCCATTATTTCTTGTTGATCCTGCAAAGAGAAGAGTTAGGTCCGATTGATGTTTTGAGTGGTTTACAACTACCCGGATCCCACAGCTAGGTACAATTGGTATTCCATCCATACCCGACTACCATGCACGTGCGAAACAACAAGTCTTCATGTTTTTCTTATTGTTTCGTAGTAAAAATAAAAACATTCTTTTTGTTCCCTTTAAAGCAGTGAAAATGATAGGTTCTTCTCCCTCGTAACCTGCTGTTACAAGGCCTATTACCTTCCTTACACAGGGATTATGAGTGACTAGAAAAACATCTAAAGGGCTGGTCATCTCCCGACCACAATCTCCTGTACCCGTCAGATGGACAAACACAGGATGAGACTGTCTCGTTAGTGGCTTCCCCTGCGGTCACTAGTTCTACTAATGTGGTTACTACAGCACGCTTCTTCTCAGGAAGGCTGTTAGTTCTGGAGGACTACTAGAGCCACTGGTACGGGAGCTGGTAGCTTTCCGTCGCTGACAGTTTTAGTTATGGACTAATGAATTTATTACATAAAAACTAATTAAAAACTTATTGGAAAATCCTCATACTCAGAAAGGGCTTATTTGTCGCTTATAGCCATCTAAATCAACTCAATTGGCGTTTTGTTGCGGAATCTTAGCGTTTGAAGTTGCAAAGAGTTATAATTATTCGCTAAAAACTCCCCTATAAGGAGTAAAGCCGACTTATGACGTCAAACCGATAACGAGAAATGACGTCTTTTCCAAATCAATAGGTCATGTATCGTCGATACAAATGCAAAGTATCGAATGTGAAAAATAACCACTTTCCAGAGTGAAAAACTTACTTTGCTTTTGGACAGTCAAAAAGTCGGCAGTTTCGTCCTTTTGACGATGGTTACTTTCCTCTTTCACTAAGATTCGAGAGTTTTCCTTCCATCAGTCCAATAGCAATCAACATAGATTGAAAATGAAAAATGGCTTTTTTCACATTCGATACTTTGCATTTGTATCGACGATATGAAATCGACGAAATATTGCTACATGGAGAGGAGCAAACCGTTGTAGAGAGAAGCCGTACCACTAACCTATCATATATGTATATATATATTTAAACTAAAACATACACATATGCATGCCTAGATACATATATAAGGTATTCATATATTTAAAATTTAACGTCCATTATAATTAACTCAGAATTTTCGGAAGGGTTATCTATAGGTCACCACCCTTTTCTAGCCAGGATAGGGTTGATGCCTTTTCTTTTTTCTAAAGAAAAGCCACCACACTTAGTGGGAATCAAACCCACGACCCTTGGCACGGAGTGTTAAGTGATAACGCCTTAACACTCAAGGCCACCGAGCCTCCAATATGTAAGGTATACCCAACTTTTTGAGAGGAAATGAACTATAACATTTAGCTTCCTAAATGCTTGATAGCGTTGAACATTTGGCACGCGTTTGACATTCATTCATTTTAGATTCATTTGGAGTAAAAGAAGTTTTACAAAGGATATTTTAAGTCAAATCATTCTAAAGCATGGGGGGAAAAAAATCAGTCCCTTAACAGGCCACGAGGGGCATATACTATAGAGGTATCTGATTGATGACCATACGGCACACTAGGGAGATAGTGCGGTCAGTACTATCTCGACTGAGAGTCATTAGCACCCAAGGTACCCATTATTAAATTAATTAAAGGCTGGATTTGCGTAGGGACGGTCAGGGAGGCCGAATTCAACCCATGAACGAAGACACTAGAAGAAAAAATCTTTAGTGCCTGCTCGGGATTTGAACTCAGGTCCTCTAACAAAGTCAAATAAATTAAATAAATATAGAAGTATATTTCTTTTATTAAAAAATTATTTAAACATCTGGGTTCAATAATAAAGGAATAGATAATAATAACGGAAATGTAACACTTTGGACTGTCTTTTTTGCTAGTTTTCAGAATTGATTTTCCTCAATCCTGCCTTCGTTTTTAAATGATCTCAGTTGCAGGCCAGCGTGATTTCCACGTTAATTTTTTTTTTTTTTTTTTTTTTTTTTTTTTTTTTTTTTTTTTTTTTAATGTTTAACGGCCTTAACCTTAATAACTTATTTTTTGTTACATAGGGATTTAGAAAAACAAACCTTCCATTTCCCATTGAGAAATATGAAAAATAGCAATATAGCGCAGGCAGAAATCTTGCACATTTCTTGCACTGAAATTGCATTAGCCGGTGTGAAAATATCCTTTCACTCGCTTATCGGTGCTGGAAGAATGGACTGAGAAACCTGGCAGATCCTTGATCAGCTGATTGGAAGCAGGAAGAATTCTATCTTGAGTCGAATCTCTGAATATTAAAAGCAGGGAAAAGGCTGCGTCGTTCTTTTACTCTTCCTTATAAAATCTACTTTCCATTTTACCTTCTCTCGGTAACAGTAATTTTTATCTATTTCTGGAGGAATGTTGCTGTCTTATCACCAAAGAATTCATAAAAAATCGATGCTATATAAATATAACTGTATAGAGATAGTAGGCCTATTTAACAATATGCTTGTAACCACTCGAAGCCATGTTGCTGTGAGTCCTAAATTAATTATATAAAAATTAAGTGCAACACATTAATTTAAGTGCATTACATATATTATCAAATTTAAGAAAGTCTCCTCAGTATTTCTTATACAATTTTCTATCGAATACAACATTCCGTAACACATTAGCCAATGAATTTCTGCTCGAATATGGAGTACCACAAGGAAGTGTACTTAGTATAACATTTTTTAATATTTTTATGGACATTGCTCGAGCATATTTGCTTATATATGTATATATATATATATATATATATATATATACACAAAGAAAATATACAAAGTATATAGGACATACTAAAGATGTAATCCAGAAAAATATAGCAATTACAGAAGAATGAAATATTACAAACTTACCAAAACACAAAAATATCAACAATTCATTTTACTGGAATATTTTAAAATAAATTTATCTATTCTATCGGCAAAGTCAATTTTTGTGGACTGATTGACTTTTGTATGACTCCCGATCCACTCGGATGCCACCTCTGAACTAATTGTAAGAAATGTTTGCATTTATTGAGGATTTTTCGTTTTACTAAATTGCGTATAAATTGTTCTAAAAAGTAAATAAAAATTTTAATATTGTCACTTGGGGCTTATAGCGGCCTGCATTTAACCCTTGCAAGGGTTACTACTCTGCGACTTGTACTACAAGTAAATTGTCTTGCTTTAGCATTGGCGGCTCTCGAAAAACATTTCTGGGGGCTAATTTAGTATGGGCTTGCCGCCCTGCCTGGGCGGGGGGGGGTAGAATTATGTTTTTTTAACCAGGTACCTGGAAATAATTAATTATTTGGTAAAATACGAACATACATTAATTATAACGTATTACTATTAATTTGCCTAAACAATTTATTTTTCTAACTTAATCGAAAAAGATTGTGAATATTCATTCAGGGGGCTAAGCTCCCCCGCCCCCTTAGCCTCTACTGTGCTTTAGATAAATTTTTATTTATTTGTTTTCGTATTTAATTTTTTTTCATTTATTTATTTTTGTCTTTTTTATTATTTTTGTTTATTTATTTTATTACGTCTTTCTTTTTTTTAATTTATTTATTTATGTATTTTGCACTCTTTTTTTTTGTCTTTTATTTTTTGTCATTTTGTTATTAATTAATTTCTTCACACATTATTGTTTATATTTGTGAGCACACTTAACTAATATACTGTTGAGAGGAGATCGTTGACCGTAGATGATGCAAGGTAGGGATTGTCGGGATTCGGTCACTGCTACTTAATAAAACTACATTTTATCATAAAAATGGTTTTATTGTGCCGACGTTTCGGCTTGAACTTCAAGCCTTCATCAGGGCTGTAAAAAACAAGTAGGACGGATATAACATTAACTAATATACGTTATTCACCTTCAGGGGATAAATAAACGAATAATTATTTTTTTTAAAAAAAAAGATAATACAAAGCCTTACTGCCTAACCATTGGCTCAATTCTATTAATTTTCTTTTCCTGCTTTGATATGAAGCATGACATTGTAGCACCACGAAAGTAAACTGACTGACAACACCGTAACCTGACTGTCAACAATGGGAAGGTTACGTAGGGTTAGTCAGTGTTGCCGGTGCCACAATAATTTATGAATATTTAAATTTCTTACCGCGGTTTTGAGATAACCCGAAAATTACCTAGCCAAATTTAAGTTTTGTGTGTATAAAAAGTGCGACAACGTGGTGCTGATTTTCTGATTCCTCTAAAACATCCTAATCGGTAAAAGTCTGGTTCCTAAAACGAAAGGATTTGGGTTAGAATCTCACATCGGAGAGTTAATTTTACCAAACAAGGATTTGAAAGGACTTTAATGATTTTTCTTGTAGTTCATAACATTGATCAACTCTTAAACTATTCAATACTTTCTCCATGTTCGGAATCCTGGTTTCCGATTGTCTCTTTCCATTATCTTACATGGGTTCTAGTCGGGTTTTTTTTTGTACAAAAGTTATTTCCCTTCCCTTCGAAGGACTAACAATAATTGAAGAAAATGTACCTTTCACTTAGTTTACATAGTATTGAAAAAATGGTGAACCGGCCTAGAGGAGCTTTCTAGGGACCTGCGTGGTGAAGGGAGAAATGATTAAGCATTGTGAACATTCTGCGCATTTATGTCTCACATAAATAACTGAATGGATATTATAATCCATCCTGTACAATGTTCGGTCTTAAAATTAAACGTTTTCTATTCCTGCATAATTTTGCGTCCTACAATGTCCAAGATGTTTCGTGGTTTACTGTTGGAAAGGGTAGGACATGTTTTAGTTATTGACGTCAACTCAGTTTGAGAGGTCTTCACTTGAGTCATGAAGTGTGATCTAGATAACACTGGTCAAAGGATTAGGAGATATTTTCGATATAATGGGTCCTGTGTTTATCTGGTGCCTTCGCAATGCTGCTAAGGAAGTGATGGTGAGGTTGTGTAAGCCTTTTCAAATGTCATGTTGTCTTCCAAGTAAGAGTAAAGGAGCCGATGTTCTGTATGTATCTTCCAAGCAAGATTAAAGGAGCCGATGTTCTGTATGTATCTTTGAAAATAAAATAATATCTTCTAAATATTGGTGATGGTGTTGATGATGCATTTGGAACATTTGTTGCACCTTCTAAATTTAGGTGTGCTGACCTTATCACTTCCGAAAAAGAGTGAATGAGCGAATGTTTTGTCTATGACGTCGAAAATGATGTGATTTCTTGAAAATATGGGTGATACGTCTGGAGTTTATGTGACTACTATGAAACACCGGTTGCGGAGTTGTTTGACTTCTTAGACTTGGTTATGACTTCAAACTACGCACGAATAGTTGCTGATGGCTCAGGAGTTCGTTTGATGGCTTCGGAATGTTGGTATTGTCTAAGGAATTCTAGTTCAATGAGTTCAGCCTCCTCAAATTTGTTTATGACACCCAGGAACTAGCGTAGAAGCGGAAGTTCTTAGTATGCCTCTTGAAATTATATGATGTCTTCGAATATTTGTTGATGGCTGCGGAGTGCGATTGGTGTCTTCGGAATGCTGGTATTTCTTTAGTAATTCGATGAAATGGAAGTTCTGTTGGTGCTTCTTTAGACTACATGATGTCTTCGTATATTTGCTGATGGTTCAGGAGTACGCGTCGTGTCTTCGAAGTACTGGTATTTCTATCCTTCTCTTGCTTGGTGATGACCTCCAAAACTCAGTGATGGAACGGAATATCTGATGTGATACAGACAGTTAGCCGTAGAGGTTCAGAGAAAACGTCAGATGTTTCAGGAAAATCTATATTTTGAACGTTTCGGCATGCTCTTTGGCAGCCTTCTTCTATACTGAATGTCTAGATGAGGAAGGAAGACCATGATAACGTTTAGATGGCCATAGATAAGTTTTGAGAAACAATTCGAAGAATGATCCCTTCGGAATGCAAGTTGAATCTTCTAAATGCAGCTGTTCCTCTAGAAACGGTGTTGACATTGTTCAGCGCCTCCTCGAACAGCTGTATTTGACGGGAACAGTATCTTGTCCGGCTGCGCGCTTTCACGTTCCCATATCTACGCCTACACCATTGTCCCTTATCAGCCCGCTTTCCATTCCACCTTGAGACCATATTCAGATTAATTGGTGCAAAGGTCACCAGAGCCCTCGGGTTTCTCGAGTGGACCCCCGCTGCACCGCTCTCCTGCCTAATAGATCTCCGTGTAGCCGGAGCTTTCTAACCATTTCCTGCGTTCCATCTTTGGTTCGCTTGTGCAACAGTATCCTGATCTTATCCATTCCTATTTAGTCTCATAAAATCGCCGAATGCTTCCTTTCCACCTCTGACTTTCTTTTTAGTTTTATCTTCGAGATCATTAAAAAGATATTAAGCGAAAATCCCCAAATATTTATGTGATCACAAGCTGTTACCCGGCGTGCCATGCTACACCTACTTTCTGCTGCTAGAAAAGCAAAAATAAATTAGAAACCAAATAATTAATCTAACCACGCAAATCTGTAACTCTTTGGGTTCGCGGTTTCAAATCCATTGACCTCCGAACTGTAAGGTCCTAGATGATTTTAACCTTGCCTATGACACTCCCCGTATCAAAAACTAAATGTATGCCAAGTTTGGTTAAAATCGGTCAAATGGTGTGAATTTAAGGTACAAACATGCAGATAGACAGCTGGTCGATCACGACCTACCAGTGTGCCACGTTTGATTTAATACCAGCTTCATGAGGCTTGATTTAATTCAGCGATGCGCTACTTAAAAAAGTCCTTAATAATTAATGTGCGATCAGAAAATAATGCAGCGCAAGGTTAACCAGCAAAATAGGTCGTGCGTATCTAAAGAGAAAGATGTGATTTAAAAATAAAATAAATCGGTTCATTAGAAGTAGGGGTTTAATTTATTACTTTCAAATTGAACGTGTCTGGCTTTCGTTGTTGCTTCTACCACTAGGAGCGCTGAACATGGATGCTGTATCCTGCTTCTGATGTACACTGAGTCAGCTGTTCAGTACAAATATAAAAGAGCAAAACCTTTTCAAAATTAGTTGGTTACAACAGATATATTTTAGCAATATAGATATATGTATAAATATATATATATATATATATATATATATATATATATATATATATATATATGTATAGTTGTTTGGAAATCGGTTACATTGAATTTTCCCTCGCGTACCGACGTTTTTAAACTTGTTTGATTATAGATAGATATGGAGTTTGGCGCTGTACAACTATGTTATTTGCGGGGTTACATCAAGATCATACTTCTACAGGATCATTTTTGTAGTAAGTTGGTCGTTTCCAACGAAATGTTTTATTATAGGTAATTGGTAACAGCTTTATTCTGTCCTCATACTTTTTATTTTAAAGTTACATAGGGTGCGGATGTCCATTTTCAATCTGTCAATCTGTATGACATTGCATTATTTCTTATATTATAATCTTCAGATATTATTTTTATAGATCTCTAGCTGTTACCCAGTGTGCCATGCTACACCTACTTTCTGCCTAGGACTATCCCTTTATCAAGATCTACCTGCGTGCCAAGTGTGGTCAATATCGGTCAAACGGTGTAGATTTGTATAAGGAACAAACAGACATACTGACGAACAGACAGACACGTGATATATATATACATACATATATATATATATATATATATATATATATATATATATATATATATATATATATATATAGATGTGCTTGTTTAAGGTAATTTAATTTAGTCTGAGTAAGGAGGAAATCTCATTTTTGGATTGCATGGTTAATGTGAGGTTTTGAGTCTGCTTCTTTTATGGAGTCCTCCATTAAAGTAACAGACTCTCATTAAATTACATTAACTTAAAACAAGCATATCGCACTAGTATTTCTAAATTGACACAACCCAAAAATCGGTTTTATTCACACCGTCATAGTTAGAACTAAGAAAGGCATGTTAAATATCTCTTTATCAACAATCAAAGCTGTATATATTTAGCTTCAGAGATTCTACACCAGAGGGCACTTCTGTCACCCTTTCTGTCTTAATGAATTTTTGAAAAATGTCTTCGAATCAATCTTTATCGATCCTACCTAGTAGACACCGATAATGACCCCAGTTAAAATTTATATATATATATATATATATATATATATATATATATATATATATATATATATATAGTTATATATGTGTTCGCTAACACGATACAGGCCAGAGTTTTTGTTTTTCCGCCACGAAACTTGGTATGTAGTATTCCCCCATCAAACGATTGAACGAGTTCGTTAACCAACAAAATCGGTCTATCCGGAGGGGGGTTTACTCCGGAGCCAAAGTAGTTATTTGTCAATACCAGCCATAAGTTTTGTTATATTTCAACGAAACTCGGTATTTGTAGTGATCAACCGAAGAGAAAAATTTGTTGTCAAAATAAACTAAATCGGTACACTAGAAGGGGGGGGGGTTACTTCAGACAGAAATTACTAATTTCGTTATACCGGTCGTAATTTCTGTTATATTGTTACGAAACTCTGTATATATCCTGGCTATCTAATAAGAAAGCAGTGCTGTGAAAATGAACTAAATCGGTCTATTGGAAGGGGGGGGGTTACTTTGTACTATGTTTGAATTTAATTCTCCCGCAAAACGTAGGTTCACGAAAAACATCAAGATCAATAGATGAATATGTGAAGCTTTGTGTATTTATTACGTAGTGTAGTACCACGCATACACAAAACTCTGGAAGGAAATTAATTACAAAATTAATAATTGAAACAGCTGCTCAAAAGAGCAGAAGAATTTATGTTTTTATTTTGTTTATCTATATAGGTTATTTTAAGCAAATTATTCAGGAATACACTCGACCCTACCCAATTCTGAGGAAAGTGCTTAGTTATGCAGCTCCTGCGTGACAGACTTTTTTATTATTTAAATCGTTATAGAATATGTTATTAATAACGTTAAAGATTCCATACTTTCTCTGTTTTTATAATTTCCTTCATGAGATAATTATGCATAGGCCCCTCCTGTGGCTACCTACTCCATAAGGGCATATCGCTTCAAGATTACATCAACCTCAAGATTTATTAGCTCCTCCTTGGAGCGATATTTTCTGCATTTCGCCTGCAATAAATATCGTGCAGTATTTATCGCCGCTACTAGTACACTAAGTTCATAGAAACCACTTCGCTCTAGAATGCTTCTAGGTGTCGGTTCATTAAGTTCAAGTCGGAACTATTATAAAAGCTAATAGTTAGTGTCAGTGACTTGGGGTTGCGTAACTACTCGGCCACTTTCTATTCTATGCCTTCTGTCCAGCTTTGTCACTTCGTTTCCTTTTCAGCACGTTGCGGAGGAATGTGGTTATTAAGGTTGCGCTGAGAGAATTTGTCATCGGGTCTTCAATTCTTCACCTTTTTTCCTACTGGATAATGAATTTCACATTTATTAGTGTGTGTATGTGTCTTACTGGCCATGATAGTTGTATAGACCTTTTACAGCAAACTCTCAGACATTGTGTTCGGATGGTTTACAGCAAACTCTCAGACATTGTGTTCGGATGGTTTACAGCAATCTCTCAGACATTGTGTTCGGATGGTTTACAGCAAACTCTCAGACATTGTGTTCGGATGGTTTACAGCAAACTCTCAGACATTGTGTTCGGATGGTTTACAGCAAACTCTCAGACATTGTGTTCGGATGGTTTACAGCAAACTCTCAGACATTGTGTTCGGATGGTTTACAGCAAACTCTCAGACATTGTGTTCGGATGGTTTACAGCAAACTCTCAGACATTGTGTTCGGATGGTTCGCCCTTTCTGAGCATTTATTCGAACATTGAAAGGGCTGTCCACTTCACCGCTGAATTGCGGCCTATTATTCTCAAAATATCATTGGTCATTGATTTATACATACACACATATATCTCCTGGGTGCCCCAAATAATACGGCTCAAAATAATTTTGCGGCCAAACGGTTGTTCTGAGAAAAAAAGGCCAGAGGTAAATGTCGTATGGCGTGACCTAAGCTTTCTAAATATGTCGACCATTTAACATATTAACCGCGCTAATGCGCTCGGTGCTAGATGAAATGTTGAGGTTTGCAGATGACCCCTATTATTATGCACATAATTTTGAAGGGAATTAAAAAACAAACCCTTTGCTGCAAACCGCACTTCAATATCTTTAAAATCAAAAGGAGTTTCGTGCGATTCAAATTTTATTGTTTTAAATTAAAAAGATTTTTTGTAGGCCCTTACAGAGGTCGGTTATGAATGTGTGATACCTGACATTGAGATATTCTTTCCTCAACTTTCGAAAAAAAAATATTATAAAATTGTGCCCTTTTTTCAAAATATTATTTGAACACGCGGAAGGTCATGCATATATAAAACTCTTCACTTCATATTATATGCTTTATTTTATGCTCTACATGTTTCGCGTCTCTTGACGCCTCTTCAGGAGCAACTTAATCTATATACATAAATTTATGTATATTGATTAAGTTGCAATTAAGTTGTAATAATAAACTTATGTATATTATTAAGAAAAAAAAATATGATCGATCCTCTAAAAGAAATATTTTTTCTAACTGCTCTCAATACTTGTTCCTCCAATATGGCTCTGCAGGCTTGAGCAACCCTTTCTCGCAATTGGTCTTGTGTACTAGGCGGATTATAGTAGACTATAATTTTAATTTACTCCACAGGAAGAAGTCCAGCGGAGTGAGGTCTAGGCGGGCAAGGAGTAGGTCCACCCCTGTCCTGAAACTCATTTGATTTTAAAGATATCGAGGTGCCGTTTGCAGAAAAGGTTTTGTTTTTTAATTCCCTTCAAAGTGATGTGCACAATTATCGTCTGCTAACCCCAACATTTCATCCAGCGCCGAGCGCACATGCGCGATGCGCGGTAAATATGTTAAATGGTCGACATATTTAGAAAGCTTAGGTCAAGCCCTCCAACGTTTACTCCTGGCATTTTTTTCTCAGGCCAACCGTTTGGCCGCAAAATTAGTTTGAGCCGTCTTATTTGGGGCACCATGTATATATATTTATATATATATACACACACACACATATACCCAGGCGAGGGTACTACTAGATAGTAAGGGCAAACGAACTTGACGATTTTCAACGAGACTCTCACTCAGTTAAGCAAATATTTACGAAATCCACACAACGCAACCTGAATTATACCCTACGACTTACTGACAGAAGGCGGTCATATTCTAACAGACATCAGTACATTACTCAAACATTTAAAAAACACATTTATACTCCAAAATGTAACATTAAAATTTGTCACTGACTAAAATTTATGATTTTAATAGTTTATTTCATTGTATTCATAAATGCATAAAATTCATCACGTGAAATAGCGTGTTTTCTCTGTTAATTCTCTAAAAGGCTACACTCAACAGTTGAGATTATGAACTTTCCACGTTATTCCCTGTGAACATCGTTGTAATGTCTATGGGAATGTAGCTCAGTCCCGTCGCTTTCTTACAATCAAGAATAAAATCAGATGTAATTGTCTCTGAGACGCTATTATTTCAAATTGCTATGTTTCTATTCTATGTAGTATAATATATCCTAATAATGTCGTGCGTGCTCCAAAGCTCGGGCATTCATCGAGAGGTTCCTATTTCCCAGGACATTCTTTCCTGAAATCTCAGGATAAACAGTTGGACATTCTTTTTTGTTTAATATACAATAATGTTGACCTCGTTAGTGGAAACTCTGTCATCTTAGTGTGGTTCCATACCATCTTAATCCGTGTTAGATAATGGCAAGCAATATTTATTAATAAAAAGGTTAATATGATCAAAATCAATTCTCTCAACTACGAAAAAGTTATTAAGCATTAAAGTTAACTGTTTTGCAGGTTATGAAGGGCAATACAAACAATGATATTTGTAAACACACATATTTTATTCCTTTTCTCTCTCTCTCTTTTCGGATATTTTACATTTATTAAGCATTATGGGCATACGTGCTATGCGTTTCCGCTCGCTACGCTCGCTCAAGAAGATATCAAAACTCTAGTCAATCCAACTCTCTAAAATTAATAGAATTTTATTAATTTTAGCGACTCTAGTCTATCCAACTCGCTAAAATTAATATAATTCTATTAATTTTTCCGAGTAAGAAACCAATCCTTTTTTCTTTGTCAGGAACATCGCGAACTAATTGTAAAAGACTCATTTTTTCTCACTAACATAACAGAGCTTTTTCATAAACAAAAGCTAATTCACTGTTGAAGGTTGCTCCCAGCAAGAACCAATACAATTGCTCATCGGAATCCTCCAATAGGAAGGCAAAGGAGTTATGCGCATGCGCTGAATCACTGATACAATCACTACTGCTACTTCAAAAGTAACTGGATGTGGTCTTCGCAAAAAGACCCGAAAGATTTGTTGTTAACGTACCTAAATGACAAATGTCCATTAGGAGCCATGGGCGTATATAGAAGCGAAGATTTCTCTTTCGACAAAAATTCATCAGTTTTATCCTTACCTAGCTAGAATGGAGTGGTAACCTACAGATAGCCCGTGGTATATGTCTGTGCCGATTATAAATTGGCATTCAATTTAAATAAAACCATTTATGTTAATTGTGTATTGGAATGTGTTAGTTCAAACTCCCCGCGTTGCTGAGTGTGCTCGTCCACTGGAAGCGTACACGCTACAAAAGTGTCGGCAGGTACCTTTTGCAGCCCTGCAAGAATTCGCTTATCGAACAGTTTGTCCTAAAACAGGGGTCTCCAAACTACGGCCCGAGGGCCACATCCGGCCCGCAGACAGATTTTGTCCGGCCCGCGGAGAGCTAGCATACTTAAAAACTCCTTTTAGAGAACATATTTTTTATAGCAAATTAAATTTAGTTTACTGAAGTATTCTAATTTTATGTTGAATAATTATTAATATGACATCTACATTGATATGGTCATGGGCTAACTACTCATAACATTGTTGTAGGCTTATTGTTATTGTTTTTGTGATAAGTTGGATAAAGAAACACAGAATTGTAATGAGTAAAGACATGTATAATATGCAGAAAATTTAACTTCAGTATATAATAACTAACAAATTATTGAAATGAATCAATCACAAGCATAATGACATATGAAATACTAATGAGATTTATGTAATTGAGATTTGCCACTGACTATAGTTTGTAGTTGTGGACTAATTTTACTTGTACCAATTATTAAAAGAGATTTAAGATGCTCATGAGTTAATTTAGATCTGCAAACATTTCTTGTGTACTTCATTTTGGAGGTCTTCTCACACAAATAAGTAGTACCAATATGGTTTTGGCCCTCGGAACCTACTGGAGTAATCAGTATGGCCCTAAGGCTGGAAAGTTTGGAGACCCCAGTCCTAAAAGAAAAGGCTCTGCCGCGGAAGTCCAGTTTTATACACCTCTGACCTAGGGGGAATTACGAATCTCTCTATTGGTCCCTCTGTCCCCATATTCAAGGCAATTGTTGTATTATTGTGTGCAATGTAGTATAGTAAGTTATCTTAACTATCCACCAGTTGACGATAGTTAGGTAATATGTTCATTTCAATTAGCGTTTCAGCATTTTCTTCTACATTTAAGCCCGTCCTTTTAGCACTTTCCTCCGAAGGAAAGTAGCTATTGAGGTTGGACTCATGACGGAATTTTTGAAAAATTTCTTCAAATCTTTATCGATCCTACCTAGTAGACACCGAAAATGACCCCCGTTAAAATTTATATATATATATATATATATATATATATATATATATATATATATATATATATGCATATATATATATATATATATATGTGTCTGTTAACACGATAGCAGCCAGAGTTTTTGTTTTTTCGCCACGAAACTTGGTATATAGCATTCAATTAGCAAACGATTGAACGAGTTCGTTAACCACCAAAATCGGTCCACCGGAAGGGGGGGTTTACCCCGAGCCCAAAATACTAATTTGACCATTTCAGCCGTAATATTTGTTATATTTCAACGAAACTTGGTATTCGTAGTAGTAATATAGAGAGAAAAGTGAGATATAAAAATGAACTAAATCAGTTCATAAGGAGGGGGGGGTTTACTCCGGACCGACAATACCAATTCGCCACTACCAGCCATGATTTTTGGTATATTTCGACGAAACTCGGTATTCATAGTGGTAATCTACAGGTAAATATGTGTTGTAAAAATAAACTAAATCGGTTCATTAGGAGGGGGGGGTTTACTCCAGACCCACAATACCAATTCGCCACTACCAACCGTGATTTTTGGTATATTTTGACGAAACTCTTTATTCGTAGAGGTAATCTACAGGTAAATATGTGTTGTAAAAATAAACTAAATCGGTTCTTTAGGAGGGGGGGTTTACTCCGGACCCAAATTACTAATATACTCATACTGGTCGTAATTTCTGCTTTATTGTAACGAAACGCGGTATACGTCGTGGGTAACTCATGAGAAAGAAGTGTTGTAAAAATGAGATGAATCGGGGGGTTTACTTTGTAATATATTTCAATAGAAAAGGGAGCCCGACATAGGGTCACAAAGGCGCCGCAAGGAGCGCTAGAGGGACTGTATCCGGTTCCTGCGTTAGGTCAAAATACGATAATATGAGGTGTTTTTGTATTTATTACGTAGTGCAGTAGGTACTATGTGTAAACATAACTCTGGAAGCAAATTAATAATTTATCAGTTACTCATTACAAAATTAAAAGAGAACTATTCATGTTTTTATTTTATTTATGTAGCATATTTTAAGCAAATTGTTCTGGAAAGCAGTCTACACTACCCAAATTCTGAGGAAAGTGCTTAGTTATGCAGCTCCTGCGTGACGGACTTTTTACATTTCCTCTAGCAATAAACACGATAAAATACTACCATTTATGAGTATAAAAAGATATTTTCGCTTTTGGTGTTGATTTTTCTTGAAATTACCTTTTTCATCAGCCCTACCGAATAAGGAATAAGCTAGCAATGTGCCTAGCTACCTTTCACTCGTATTTCATAAACTTTGCCATAGGTTTTATGACTTTTTTTTTTCTTGGCGTGTCAGCTTTTTAACCAATAACGCCAGTGAAGTAAGTTTTTACATAGATTTTATTTTTGCACTGTGAAATTGTTTTTGTTTTTTTTTTAAGAAGTCTTTTCTTAAGGCTATGGGCGAGAGGTGTCGAGTCCCCACCGGGCGATAGACCCAATCGGTAGGTAGGCCCTGGCGGATAGCTATCTGCAGGAAGACTAAAACTCTTCAGAGCAGCAGACTCTCGAAGGACTTTCCACGTGCCTGCTCCGTTCACAGTCCCCCCGAGTCCGTGGTCTAACACGACCCAGAAAACCAGCCAGCGCTGCACACCGGCCAAGACCCTAGCAGGATCCCGGTAATGCCACTGACATACCCAAGTCCAGATTCTGCTAATTAATCCTAATCCTCATAAAGAAATTCATTTAATTCATTACAGCGTCTGCATTATTGCCAAGACTTTTGTCGATGGTTCTCTTTATTTTTTGCTTGGTTCTCAAGTTCTCTTAAAATGGAATAATATTTAAACGCATTAAAGTCTGTCCTAGGTGTATTGCTGAAGCAGTGACTCGTTGCGGGCTGTTTTTTCACCTATCAGCAGCGTTGACTTTCAGCTGAGTGTTCGGACGTTCGCGAGTGAGCCAATCGCTGTAACCCCGGCTTTTATACTCCCCTCCGGTTATATCCTACAACTTGTCTAGCGCTACTCGCCTAAGCACATACTCCAAAGTGTAAACAAAGGCAAGTGACAAGCATAAGTAATCTCGCCAAGTAAATAGGAATGGCCTTAATTTACTTGGCTAAAGGTTAGCTCCCCTACCAGCTTTCTAATAGCATTTTTCCCTTATCAACTAGTGTAAAAAGCTTATAAAGTTTTTAGCGACAACTTCGTCTGCCTAAATTACATAAGATTAGTATTTCAGGAAAGCGAGGTAAAAAATGTGAAAAATATATGTTAAAGTGGTTTCGTAAATCGGAAATTGAGAAGGCGGAGGGAGTAATTTTCGTTTAGGATACTGTAAATTACCTTTTGTGGCGCCTAATATCGTGGTTCTTTGTTTTACATTTTTATAGAAAATTAACGGTTTCCATTTTATTAGTTTTCTAAGTGACACTTGAATGGAAACGTCCTATGATACACTTCTGTGAGTCGGACTTTTCCATGTTTTTGACCCTCGACTCTGCTTCCAAAATTGTGTTTGTCCCCCGAAAAAGGTGTTCTGTCCGTAGGGTGTCGAAAGTGCTCAAATATCTTTCCCAATTGCCCATACATCACGCCCTG